>CAUYON010032749.1:0-20539 GCA_963573935.1 Arctocebus calabarensis
TCTCCTTCACTTTGCACTTGGGACTAAATGTGGAACCCCCATTCCCTATGCCTAGGTCAGTTTCATGTGAATTTCCTGGGCTTCAATTCCATGAATGGACTGTGTCCATTCATTGATGCATTCATTCACTTTGCCCCAGAGTGGACTGTGTTCATTCATTGATACATTAATTCACCTTCCAAATAAATAAATAAATAAATCATTGTTATTGCCCTAAAAAAAAAAAAAAGAAAGAAAGAAAAAGAAAATGGACTTTTAAAAAAAAGAAAAAAACAAAACAAACAAAAAATCAGTTAAAAAAAAAAAAAGAGGTGAGGCCTATGAAAGATAATATGGAGACCCCATGTTTGAATTAGTGGCCTTGTAATAAGAGACACAAGATATTGCTCTCATGTGTGCTTGGTCCCTCCACATCATGAGAAGACCACCATGTGCAACCCAGAATGAGAAGCTTTATCAGAAAGTGACTTAGCTGGCACCTCGATCTTGGAATTTTCCTAGCCTCTGGAACTATGAGAAATAAATATCTGTGGTTTAAGCCAAAAAAAGAAAAAAAAAGAAGAAGAAGAAGAATCTGTGAATGTAAGGCAATCTTCCCTGAAGTATACATATCCCACTGGTGATCTGAGATGATTTTAGGTAAGACTCTAACTTCTTATTTTACTAATCATGCTTTTGTTTTCATGCGGTTAAAACATATATGCAACTAATAGATCAAGATTGCTCTTTCACAGATAGTGCAGGTCAAGATAAGGGTAAAACAGATATTTAAGTAAACACAAGAGTCCTGTTATTAGTGGATAAGAATAAAATATATAAATAGAAGTACAAGTTCTGGGCATCCAAGGCAAAATTCGCTAATAGTGAGAAGAGACCTCAGTCACAGAAGCACTTTGATCAAGGAAGAAAAACGTGGAAGAATCTAGCCCTCTTCACTTCTGGTGTGAGTTGTTAAGATGTTTCTAAATGATACTGACCCCCCCCCCCCATTCTAGACAATTCTACTTGGCGTCTGCACACCATTCCCGTTCTAATACCCATTCGGTCCATGTGGCTTTCTTGCTCTAGAGCACACAGTGGCTCCCTGCGTACATCACATTATGTCTGCACAGTCTAACTGGGGTTCCAAGTCCCGCTCACACCTGGTGTTACCTTCCTATTTCCTATTCTGAAACTCTCCCTTACCAGACCATTCTCACTGACCTCCCCAAACCCCCAATCTGTGCTCGTTTCTGCCCCATGGCTCTTCCCTGCAATTACTTGCAAACCCTCACCCTTGCTATTCCTCCCTCCACTCTAAACATCCGCTGTTTGCAGGTCTTACCAATGTCCCCCTTTGCTGGAGTGTTGCTGTTTGTAATTCCATATGTTGGGGGAGAGGAGGAACTTTGCTTAATAACCACTTCATTTGGCACCAGTAAGCCTAGGCTAATAGAGGAGCTGCAGTCAGGAGTCTAAAACTTCCCTTTTGGCTTGTTTAAATTGTTGACAAAATGGGATAAAGTTGGGATTAATCACTGAGAAATAAGCGAGATAGATTCCTGGGTTCCAGAGATATTAACTCCTTGGTCCTCATCCCAGCTTAGGTTATCAAAACCACGAATTGTTCATTTTTCACAGTTTATGAGGTTTATCTTTGGCCTGTCATGAGATGCTGACAGAAAAATGAAATTGGTCTGTTTCTAGTCTATTTCACTTTCTCATTCCCACTCTCATAACAAGTTGAAATGCTCCATTGTAAACATTTAAGGAGAGAAAAAAATAGACATGAGCAGTGCATGTGTCTCCACTTCTTGTCATTGTTTGGAGTTTTTAATCTGAATATTTTTATTGTTAAGGCCAAACTCAAAAGACAAGGACCTCTCCTTTCATTTTTAAGCAGAAGGTAAATTTTAGTACACACATTTTCTTTCTTTCTTTTTTTTTTTTTTTTTTTTTTTTTTGAGAGAAAGTCTCAAGCTGTCGCCCTCGGTAGAATGCCGTGGTGTCATAGCTCACAGCAACCTCCAACTCTTAGTCTTAAAGCAATTCTCTTGCCTCAGCCTCGCAAGTAGCTGGGACTACAGGTGCCCGCCACAACGCCCAGCTATATTTTGGTTGCAATTGCCTCTGCTATTTAGCTGGCTGAGGCTGGGTTTGGACCCGCCACCGTCAGTATATGGCCGGTGCCCTAGCTACTGAGCCACAGGCACCGTCCAGAAAGTGAATTTAAATATAATAATTTTCTATATAGTTGGAAAAGGTAGCTGCAAATTAGGAAGTGGGGGTGGTTTGAGAACTTTTCGTTTTCTCAGGAGAAAGGAGAGAAGATTCAGGTTCAAAACAGATGCTGGGAAATTTCTGAAAGGGTTGGCAGAAATTTTTTGTGTTTCATTCCTATCAGACGCTCGCTAAAAAAAAAAACAATAAAGCATTAGGATAAATGTGAAAGTAGTTTGAAATGTGAAAAATGGACTTGCAAAAAAGCATTTTCCCCCATTAATTGGAATTGTGTGTCTCTCTGACATATCACAACTTTCCTAACAAATAAGATGGTAATAAACTTCTTACCTGGTGCTGCTCAGTATAGAATTCTCTAAAAGGTTTCTGAAACAACTCAAAGGACAGATTGGCAGGAAAAGTTAATTCAAGAAAGACTTTAACATAAGAAAATATGGAGACTTTATATCTTTTGTGTTTACCTAGATGGAGTTGCAACACATGCTTAGTAAAGTAATTCAAGAATGAAAAAAAAGTATCCAATGTACTCAATTCTAATATGAAACCAATATATAAACACCTATAGCCCACACAATAAAACACAAATATAGTCTAGCAAGAAGGCAGGGGAGAGGATGGGGAGGGGAGGGAGCAGAAGGCAGGGTGATTGCAGGATCTCACCTTTGTGCACAAAGAGAGGGTGTTCAGCACGCCCTCCCCACTGACTCCCCCCAGGGCCATTGTCCAGAGTTTGTGGAAGGCAGTAGGAGCAAGCCCAGTGATGGGTGGAGGCCATCCATCTGGGTAACGCCCTGCAAAGGAGCCTTGTCAGCAATGGGGCCAGAATGCTGGACACCTTCTGCCTGCTTCCCGTTGGTCTTGACTTGGAGGGGGACGAGGGTCTGATTACTTATCACACAGCACAGCCCCTCAATACCCACACCAGACTCCAGCAGCTTAATGGATGGGGATTATTACTACTATTTACCAGAGGAGAAAACCAGGCTAAGGAAGGCGAGGTCAGCGGCCCAGGTGAACAGCCTCGCCCCTGCACATCTGCTTCAGACCCAGGTCTGCCTGATTCCGGAGCCGGAGGTCTCCCGCCCCTCACTAGAGACTCTCATGCTTGGAAGTTCGTGCAGCATCTCCTAGAGGACTCCTTAAAACACAGATTTCTAGGCTCCATCCGAGAGCTTCTGATTCTGTGGGTTGGGGTTGGGGCCCAAGAATTCACATTTCTAACAAATTCCCAGGTGACACTGATGCTGCTGGCCTGGGACCGCAGTGAGCTTTATTCTCACCCTCATCCTGCCCAGTGGCCCTTCCTTATTTGTAACCTTCAGTACAAGGGGCTGGTATCGAATTTTGGAGCAAAACTTTGAACTGGAAGAGTAAGCTTAACTGAATTTTCAACTAAAATATGTATAATCTTGCCTACAAAGCAGACCCTATGAAGGCATTTTGGAGGTGGTGGTGGTGGCAGTAGTTGTACTGCCTAATGCTGGAAAGAATCAAGGAAAAGATGTGGATGTGTCCCTGTAAAGCCATGACAAGGTGTTCATTCTTCAGACCCACTTTCTGGCAACTTGTTGTTCTAGAGTCAGTCTGGAGGACTTTCCTTCTCATGACACTCAGAGACCAGAAGCCAGATTCGCACGATTATTTACTCAGAGCTTCCACCTGCCTTTGACTAGGAATGAGGGTGGGCAGGGAGAGGGAGAAAATGTCCCTAAATTCTGAGAAGGTCATCAGGTGAAGAATAGAGCCCCGGGTCTCTTTATAGACACCAAAGTCAATGCCAAACAGGGTGCTTTGGTGGGTGTGACATGTTGAGGACAAACTCTGGTGTGCAGAAAATACCATTCCCTTGATCCTGATTTTGACTTGCAAATCCCCATCTCCTGGACTGGTGGGGACTGCTTTGTCATTTGCTATCCGGTTCATTTTTCCCATTTTCCTTTCAGCAGCCCTTTCCCCACCCTACCCCCCAAAAGTTGGGAGTTTACAAGGTGCCCAGAAGCAAAGAAAGTATGGCCGTCCCTGGTCCCCTACTGCCCAGGCCCACTGAGGTCTCTGGGAATATAGCAGCTCTGCCTTATCTAAGCTTTGATGAGAAAGGGGGTTTGGGGCGAGGCTTCTATAAAGCCACATAGCTATGGGCTCCCTATGGTCTTTCTCCCCCCTGTCCCAGGCACAGCAAGGAGCAGGGCCTCCTCCCCCATGGTCTAGGGACCCAGGTAGGTGCATAGGCACACAAGTACCTCCCCCTCCCCATCCCTTTATAGTTTTGGGGAAAGAAGCCCCTTCCTCATCTCCCTGGAATCCTGATCTATCCTAGTAGCACTTGATGCTCCCTAGACACAGAGCCCCAAACCCTCTTCCCAGTAGGTACAGAAGAGTAATTGCATTTGGGACAGCAGAGCTTAAATCTGACACTAAAACAAGGTGGCTGCCCTTAGATGAGAGCTGTGGTTCTCCGCAGGAGGGTATTCCCTTCCCTAACCATGCAGGACCCTCAGGGAGCCTCCGGGCTCAGTTCTTCCCAGACTGCAGGGACCCACTTCCAGGCCTGGTGTCATCTCAGAGAAGGGGCAGGCAATGTGCTCCATCTTCCTAGTGCATAGGGCATAAAACCGAAGGCCACTGGGATAGAAATGGGCACCACAGAGAGGCTGAGGGCTCCTGTCAGTGGTTGGTCCTCTCCCACCATGATTTCCTGGCAGTGCACTGACCTTGCCTCATGGCTGCAAGGACAACCTGCTCGCGCAGCAAACGTCATCTGATAGGCACACAGAAGCTGAAGCATCCCAAACCTGCATAGACCGTTAGCTACACTCTGCTGCACATCGCTTCCTTCGTGGCTCAGGCCACCCACCTCATGAGACAGGCCTGAGTCCCATTTGCTTTTGCATCCCAGCGGAAGCCAGAAAAACATTGGTAGCGAGGGCCTCTTGCCATCGGGAGCTACTTCCTGACACCCCATCTGGGGCCTAGATGGAGTGGCCCACTGCCAAGTCACTGACCAGGCCCCAGGGACATGGCCATGTGTGAAGGGCCATTAAAACACTGCCTGCTGCAACATCCATCAGGTAAATTCCTACAGGATGGGAGTTGTTGAGAGTGGACAGTTGCTGAGTTCACCATTTTGGGAAAAGAAGTCAAACTCTGGGCTCATGATGAGTCTGACATTGTATCCAAGGGCCTAAATATATCTAAACCAGCCTGGGGTCATTCATCCAAAGTAATAGGTTATTACTTTTGCATAGGTTTTGAGGAAAGGCTGTATTTACCAAGGGAAAAAAATAATTTACTGGTGTTCATTAAAAATAAAACTTTAGCTCCATTTTTCCATCATCCCTTCCCCCATCTACTGAAAATAGAACCATTTTATGCTACCCTGGTGTGAAATGGGAAAGGATATTTGTAGCTCAAATGACCCCCTGTTGACTCCGGCCTGTATAAATCAAGTGTCTTAAGGAGGACAGCAGGCCAGGCTCTGGGAGGGCTGTGCCTGTGGACCTAAGGCCTCTGTGTTTATTCTCACTCTGTCTGAAAGGGCAATGGCTGCCTTCAAGGGAAGAGCTACCCAGCAGCAGAAGTCTGCCCACCTTCCGCAAGCTCTGTGGAGCTCTTGCTCTGTGGCCAGCCCCGCGCTAAGTGCTGTGGTGAACACTGATCATCTCAGTGTCAGACGTTGCTATTGACAGTCCCCACCTAAATCTTTGGAGATAGAAAGGGGGGTGAGTTTACTCACTGTTGATGAAGGGGAGGCAGAAAGAATACCAGCCTCCTTCCCTGGGAAATCAACCGCAGTTCTCAAGGTCGATGCAAGGACAGAAGCCCAGATGTCTGCTGGGCTGCTGGCCTTGCCACCTGGGAGTTGGACTGTGTGCACAGTTGGAAGGTCCCAGCAGGTGCTGGTTTGCCAGGTGAGCAATCGTGCCAGACCCGGGTGGGGGAGAGGCAGGAGCAGGGGACGCTGCCATTGGGAAGGCAAGTTCCCCACCCATTAGAAGTGTTTTCATCTGATGAGGGAGAATTATTTTGCAAATGTGTCAAGTGGATCCTCTCTGGAAAAGAGTCTTTTTGAGACTGATAATTTCAGTTTTCTGACATTTAGATTAGCTAAGTAGTTGTCGCTGTTGCTCTTCCTTACCAACTAACACAATTCAAATCCCTTTCTTTCACCACTTATGTAATCATGGAGCACCCAGAAAAGACAAGCTAGGTTTAGGATTAACTCATGCAACCCATGACTAAGGTGTCACAGTTAGGAGTAGATCCTAAATAAAACTGTATACTAAAATCATGTCATTAATTTGATGGGAGACTCTGAGTGACTCTTGAACTGTCCTTCCTGATTGATGACATTAAATTTTCCCTGTTCTATCCTACATGACCCCCCTCCCCCACCTTTGTAGCCCAGCCTTAAACAGCTCCTTTGTAGACATTTGTCTGCTGGGAGGCGAGGGAGGCTTTGCTTTTTCTCACACTGTGTCAATTCGACTGTGCCATGGAAGACCCCAGGTAAAGAATGCAAGCTGCACTTGAGAGATATGGCTGAAATCTAGGGATCTTAAGTGAGATTCCCCCGGGTTGAATCTTGCCTCTACCCCCTACCAATTATGTGATCTTAGGAAAATCACCAGATTTTGCTGTGCCTTGGGTGCCTTGTGTAAAAATAGGGATGACACTAGCTCTAACTTCACAGTCTTATTATAAAGATTACAGAACACAGTACATGCAAAGTAGAATTCCTGAACTGTAGCACAGTGGTAGATCTTAATAGCAGTAGGTATCATTATTCTTTCCTCATCACCTTGACCAGCAGGTGGCAAGAGCTGTTAATCTTGGAAATGAGGTGGGATTTGTGTGGTGTGTAAATAAATAATTTAGGGGGTGGAAAGGCATTGAGATGGACAGATGACTGAGGCCGAGGATGGTACCTTTTACTCTTGTTGGGGTGTGAGCAAGTTCCAGGTAAGAAAGTGTAGAAAATATATGTGTAGGACCACGTAAAAATTGAGGATTCTCTTTTCTGTAGGAATCCAGACGATGCATTTGATTCTTGGAATATCCCAAAGCCCAGAGATAAGGTCTTAACCGGTCACAGAAGCATAGCATTATCCTCCCCCTAGCCTAGTCCTGAGGGTCCTGTTTACCCTGTTTGCTCTTTAGGGTCATGATTCTTTTAATCCTTGAGGTGCTGGGGTCTTCCAAGGAGCCACACAGCTGTCACTTTCCAGTGTCTCTGAGACAGGGGTGTCCTCAGGCAGCCCAGTAAAGTCCTTTTCTTTTCTGCCAGCTCTTCCCACAGCCACATAACAAGCCAGTTAGGGCAAAGTCACAACTGAGACCCTGGTTCCCAGTGTCCCTGCATCCCCTACAACCACCCCAGGCATCCAGCACCTCTGACGGTGAAACCCTCAGCAGTGTCTGCTAGAAACTGACACTCTGTGTCTTGCTTTTGTTTTATTAATATCATGATATCAAGGGGAAGGTAGGATGATCTGATCATGTGGCTCTGTCATTCACTCAACAGAGAAGGTGGCTTCTTGTAAGGAACAAGGTGACTGATTTCTAGGCAAGTTGTCACTTTTGTTTCTTCTGCCTTTTGCCATTTAGTCAAGACTTTCCCCCCCTACTTAGAAACTATATAAGAAAACAAGAACTCTTTCCATAAACCTTGCTGAGGATGGAGAAAAGCCTAAAGTCACCGAAGGTGGAAAATCCTTCTAAGCCTAAAGCGCCTTTAAGAGCAGACTGCAGACACTGTGAGCCAGTGGAGAGAGACTGAGCCCTGGAGATTTGGCTGTCTGGCCTTCCTGATCCTACCGCCTTCTCCCTGCTGCCTGCATCTGGGACAGGGGTGACTGTCCTGCCTGTTTCAGGAGTCCAGGACCCTCGTGGGTGAGTGAGGATGAGCATGTGGGCACTCTCCTCCCGGACCCAGAGCCTTAGTGAGAGCACAGACCCCTGATTTCCACTTAGTCACCACAGCCTGGCAGTTGCTCCCCAGAAACCTGGCAATGCTGCACTGGCTGACATCTCAGGATTCCTCCACCTCTCAGGAGATGGAGAGGAAACGTCTATTTTCAGTTTGAGAAGGAAGATAAATCTCTCAGTGTCAGATCTGAGATTCAGAGTGAGCTTGGAGGGCTGTTTTCATTTGGGGCCTGAAAGAGCTGACCCAAACATGTGAATGTCCCAGTCCCCTATCAGGCTCACAATCTAACAGAGCCTTCACAACCTTGCGGAGGTTGGGGATAAATCCTACACCGTGTCACCCTTTCCAATGAAGGCACTTTGAAGCTCATGCCTAGCTCTGGGTCAGTGCTCTGCCTGTAAAGGGCCTTTCCTAACACCCACTGGCATTTTCTAGTACAAGGGCAGCACTGTGTCAACTTCTATGAAAAGAAAAATGCTAATGCCCCTGGGATATGAGACCAGGGCACCCCGTCCATGTTTAGTAATCCTGGGAGTCAGTGACTAGAAAATATGTTCCAAGGAGTATTAATATATTTAGAACAGTATTTTACAAACTGCATCCCTTAGAACCCCTGAGTTTCCACAGGACTGGACGGGGCGGGCAGGGGTGTGCAGAGAGATGGGAAGCCCAGTGAGAGGGCCCAGCCTCCCTCCCCATTCTAGCCAGGGAACTTCTGCTTTGGTCTTTTCTTTATGTTGTGATTCTCCAAATGACTCCATTTGACAGAAAGTTCCACTTCTGCATTTAAAAAGAGTTTGAAGACCTCTGGCTGATTCAGAGGCTCTATCCACAGGGTTCAAGCTATAATTATATTTACAGGGGAAAATAAATAAAAACCCATTTACAAATCCAGCTTAATTAGCTCTTGCATAAAGGGAAAGTAAACCTCAGCAGAATTCTCCAGGATTCTGAGTCGTAAGAAGTTCTTTTCTTTCCTGGGTATGTTGTTAAGGGTCCTGAGTATGTCATTACAACTCTTACTGCTAACTCCTAAGGTCGCCTTGTGCTATACATGAGGAACTGGCATGGACTGGAGCCTGAGCAAATACACAAAAGCCTCCGCCAGCCACCAGAAAGTGTCTGAATAAAATGTAGGAGGCCATGCTCTTTTCTGCATGGCAACTTCTTAACCACCGAATGGTGGCCCAGAAGAGGGGTTGGGTTAGAGGAGCAAATCCAGTGGCTTTTGGGCAAAGGGTGAAATGCATGTGCTCAGGAAAATCACAAAAATTTGCCTGAGGCGGGTCCTACTTGCACACTTAGTTTTTATATGGGCCTTTTTATATTGTTATTTACTTTGCTTTTAAATAGAAAAACAATATGTGCCTGCCAGGGGCCTCTCAGACCCAGAAGGATCTTCAGGGTGTTGCCCCCACTCCCAGGCTCCTGGCTCAGAGACTGATGGGAATTGCAAACTCAGTGTCAAGAGGAAAACTTGCAGGGTAGAGGGGAGCGTGGGACGTGGGCTACTTCTGCATGGTACAGGATAAAAAGGGATTTTCTTCTTCCTGTCTCTGGGACAAGTCCTTAAAAACAATTGCCTGATTTAAAGATTGACAAGGATCTTCATAGGGGTCCCAGTCATAACCCCTGAGAGAAGGGTGAGCCTTTCCCTGGTTCTTCCCAACACATGACCATGGCATTGCACTTTCCTGGCTACACATTTGGTGCTGGATAAAAAGACCAAGGTGGGCAGACACTGTGTACGACACCCGTGACCCAGCTCAGCACCTAGAGGTCTCAGGCTCATGGCTTACGCTACTGTGTCCCTTCCTGAGCCTAAGGCCGCAAGACCAGCACTGGCTTCACAGCCAGGCATTGGCCCTGCACCTGCTGCTGAGAGCTGGGGCCCTGCAGTGAATCAAAGCCTTTCCCCAGCCCTCTGAGCCTCTGTGTCCCTGGTTCTAATATGAGTGTAAACTAGAATCAGCTTTAGGAGGCTTTGGAAGGAACAAAGAAGAAACCCACAGTTTAGTCCGTGGCACACAGTGACCACTCACAAAAATGTTAGCTGTTATTCATTTAGTTAAGTGTTCTCAGTGGGAACAAGCACTCTAACCTGACAACTAATAAGACCACATCCCTGCTGTGCCAGTTGCCAGCTGGGTGCCCCTGGGAAAATTCTTTCACCTCTCTGAACTTCATTTCCCCTTTCACAGAATAAAGGTGATTATTCCCATCTCCCCAGGCAAGGGTGACAATTGAGAGAATACAAATTCGTGCTTAGCACAGGCCTGGTGCTTAGCAAATCATGAATGAATGACAGATGCTACTATGAAGACTAGCTCTTGTGTGGTGTTCTCCAGGGACGATGTACGTGGTGTGGTGTTGGCTTTTGTGTTTCTCTTAAACCTCCTCGGAGTGTATTCTAAGTGTGGTTAGCCTATGGACATAAGCGCCCACTCCTGAGAGGCAAGGGCACTCCAAGCTCCCTATACCTGGGTCTCCTTGACTCTCTGTTTGGAGTGATGTCGCTCAGGCTCTCAACTGGGCCAGGGACATAATTTTTTTTAATTTTTGTTCTCATCAAGTTTAATAAAGATAATGCATTTAGGGGCGTGAGATAGGAGGCTGAGAGATGAAGACCTCTTTGTCAAGGCAAAGTACAATTGAGGGGATTTCATAGGATCTGACTCAGCAGATCCAACAACCCAACAGATGTCTAGCAGAAAAACAAGAGCTTTCCCTAAACATTTTGGAGCTGGGGCTGGAGTTACTTTCCTGTCCCACTCTCATCTTTTCCCCTTGGGTTAGGGGCCAGGGGCAGAAGAGATAGTGAGATGAGAAGGTAACTCTTGACTTTGACCCAGAGGCCTCAAAAGGTGCAGTTGTAAAGGGAAAGAGATGGACATCTTGACCAAGGGGTCTGAGTGTGGAAACCCGATGCAGTTAGACTGTAGTGAGTCCATTGCTAAGCCCACCTCTTCCCATGTCTTCAGGGGAAAGGAGCTAAGAGTGAGCCGGCCTGATCTGAGAACAGGGCATTGCGCTGAATCCACATAAATAGCAGGAGAGGCGGCTGTGGAATTTTTATGGTGTGGACCTAGACTTTCTTGTCTGCTCAGCTTAACCTCTTGCCCATAATGTGCCAAGTGAACATTTATTCACAGAACTGTTAGAGATAAAAGGCACCTTAGAGCACATTCAGCCTGACCCCATCACTTCACAGAAAATGGAAATCGAACCTCAGACAGGTGAATAACTTGTGCAGGGTTCCATCCTGGTTCTGACGTCCTTGTATGAAACTCCAGATTTCTTAGCTGATTTTCTCTACTTCCTAGCTCCTTCTCTCTGATCCTTCATTTGAGGGTGGCTTTGGGGACAGTGACTACCAAATGAGTCTATGGGTCTTTTGCCCTGCTTTTGACTAGTTCGTATCTGCTTTTTCCATTCCTGTGGGTGTTGGTTAAAACTTAGGTCTGCCTACCTTTTGAAGATATAGCTAGTTTACACGTAGAACTTCAGAATTATTTTAGAGGCAGAGAGGTTAGCAGGGACCGGTCACCTCACATCCTTCCCCTGGTTGGGTTCTCCTTCTCACTGACCCTGAGGAAGGAAACACTGGAGATTTGCTGCAGGTTTCAGCAGATTCTTTCCAGGTGGCTCTGCCTAGGTTTGCAGTTCCTCTTCTGTTTTGCAGAAGAATCCCTTGGGTTTCTTCTTTCCTAACATAGATACCTTTTCCCTGCACACTTGATTTTAGAAGTTTTTTGTTATTAATAAGAATTTGGGTTTGTGGGGATTTTTAACCAAAACAAAAGATCGTTTCTTCAAGATGTATACTTACCCTAGTCAGTCATGTATGGAGTTGCCTGCAGAGGCATTTTTTTCCTGATCTGTTTTGGAAAGCTTTCCTGTGTTCAGTTTAACTTTCTAATAAAGCACTTGAATTCAGTGGTGTGTCTCTGCGGCAAATCTATTTAGTGCCAGGGTTGAGACTGTGAAGATGTAAATGTCCAATAACATTTAAGAGCAGAAGTTTGCTTTAGCAGGATTTGCTAATGAAAATAAATCCAGAGACTTCTGCTGTCTGAAGTGAACAGTGAGGACAAACAGCTGGCAGGGCTGAGATGGGGAGTGAAGTGTGCCAAAGAGATCCCAGGAGAAGGTTGCTGCATTCTTTTCTCTAGAGGCAAAACCCGGGAAAGCATTCCTGGCTCAATTCTAGGCCTGCTGGCCTCTGGGGGGTGTCCTAGCCGACTCTCTTGTAGCCTGGCAAAGAGAGATCAGTGCAGGTTTTCCATCCTGGTTACGTTGAAATCCCACACCTTACCCTGGTATATAACATGTGTAAGTTGTGAAGCATATTAATTGCATTCTGAAGTATTCGGTTAGACGTTTGTAGTGGGTTAGATCTTCCTGTCTCCCTGCGTGTGTTCTGCCTGGTTTTGCCCTTTCCCAGAAGCTATTTTAAGGGAATGTCCAGGAAGCCATATACCCCTCCTTCTGTACCCTCAGAAGTATGAAACTGAGAATGAAACTCGGTTTCTAGACGTCTCCCTGCCAGCCCGGAGGCGTGACCCAGCCATACCCATTTCATGCTCTCCATTGTGGGGAATTTGTCGTCTGTGTTTCCTTCCAAATATAAAATTATAAATTTATACGGCTTTGGCAAATTGGGTGTCCATGTCATTGAAAAAGGAAGGAAAGCCACATGTGTTGAGATAGAATAGGAATACGGCAGAGATGTCCTAGGGTGGTCAGCCCTCGTGTTTGCCTACCGCTTAAGGCTTTTTCAGTACATACAACTTCCCATTTTAAAACCAGGAAAGTCCCAGACAAAAGAGTCACCCTCGGTGCACATACGGTACCTCCACCAGCCTCCTTGACACCTTAACACAGGTGCAGGGTTGGGGAGCCCAGCCCAGAGGGGATTTCCAAGGCCAGAGGGCTTTCTGATGGAGTCTGGCTGAGGGAATGCAGGGAACAGGTGCCAGCACAGTCCTCAGCAGAGAACACCACGTGGAGTTGACTTGTTTGATGTGTTTCAGCAGTGCCACCCTGGCCCTCTGTGTACACATAGTAAACTCAAAGAAAATGGTACCAGGAACCTGTGAGGATTTTTAGACTCTTCCCCCATCCACTCCCACAAAGGAAAAAGAAAAATAAATCATATACACATTCAATAAGAAACCATTGCATCCTTTCCCTGGTCAGGAAATAGCAGCTTCCTCTCTAATGGATAGGCTGCCACCTTCTGGCCATGAAGGGGAATGTGGGAAAGTACAGATACCCACAGAGAAGGAAACGCTTGCTCGCTAAAGTCAGTTCAGCTCCTCTGGGGTATGGAGCAGTGGGCTAAGTGCTTATGCAGCTAAGACTAGATAGCAAGGGTAGAACTTTGCTAAATGCAAAGTGCACTTGCTAAATGAATATGCTTAGAACTTTGCAGCATCTCCTATGGTGTGCTTATCAACTTCAAGAGGGAAGTCATATCATCACCATTTTACAGATGAGGAAACCGAGACTCAGAGGTCACGTTGCTTTTTTGAAGGTGACAAAGCAGAGAGCTAAGATTTGAAACCAGGGTTTCTTGGGGCTAGGCTATACTGGAGGGGAGATTAGCATGAGCAGAAAAGCAGGATGGCACAGATGGTCTGGGTGGGAGAAATAGGCCATCCTGAATATACAGGAGGAATTAACTTGGTGGCTCATCCACCAGAGGTGGTTCATTCCTCTGGTGGGCAGAGAGGATGAACACAAAACAGGGGTGGCTCTGACATCAAGGCAATGAAATCCAGAGGAGAGAGAGAAGAGAGAACTGGAGTTGTCAGGAATAAAGGTTAAGGAGAAGGTGAGATATGAATTAGCTGTTGAAGGACAGGTAGGGATCAGATACACAGAGCTACAACTTAGTGGCTGTTAAATGATGTGCCGATGGCATCCATGTTAAATGAGTATCAGCTTCTGTTAACAAGGCGGTCTATCAGTTAAGTACAGGCTAAAGGACTTGTACATGTCTCATTCATTTACAAAAGCCCTGTGAGGTCTGTATTATATAACCCTAATTGATAGGGAAGGAACCTGAGCTGTACATCATCATATTGATAATAAGAGAGGCAGTCACAGTTTGAACCCATCCAAGCTCATGCTCAGATCTGTGCACAGATCAAAGCTAGCACAGGCATGGAGGGCCATGCTCACAGTGTGTCTGTGCATCCGAGTCACGCAGGCCATGATAAAGGAGGATGGCCGAGGACGCAATGGGGGCCCACAGCCAGGGGTAGGTGATGAATATACTGAAAGCTTTTCCCTCCATCTACCAATGTGGGCTGAGAACCATCTTTCTGCTGCCAAAGTGAAAAGGGGGCTTTGGACCCTAACCGAGAAGGATTACCCCCCCCCACCCCCACCAGTCTAGATGCATGCTTTCTCTCATCCACAACACTGGGTCATGGAATGGGTCACTCTGTTGCTGACTGAGCAACCTCAGGCAGGTTAATTCCCCTCCCTTTAGCTTTATCTTATTCATCTCTGATGTGGTGATCATTATTTTGGCCCTAAATCATGGAATTACCTACTTAGCATCTACCACTGTTGGAGGAGAAATTGTGAGAATCATATTTAAGAAAAGATGTGAGCCTGTAATGCTAGCACTCTGGGAGGCCGAAGCCAGTGAATTGCCTGCGCAGAGGAGTTCCAGACCAGCCTGAGCAAGAGCGAGACCCCATCTCTACTAAAAATGGAAAAAAATGACCAGGCATTGTGGTGGGTTCCTGTATCCCAGCTGCTCGGGAGGCTGAGGCAAGAGGATTGCTCAAGCCCAAGAGTTTGAGGTTGCTGTGAGCTATGACACTCTACCCAGCACTCTACCCAGGGCGACAGAGTGAGACTCTGTCTCAAAAAGAAAAGAAAAGAAAGAAAAGACATGTAAGTACAGCGTACGAAGTCTGGTATGTATTCTGAGTTCTTAAACTGAACACATATGCCTTTGGAGGAGACTCGAATCTTATACGAGACTTTTCTTTGGGAGGCTGGAAGTTTCATTTGAAAAGCATTGCCGTGTGGTTCAATGGGTCTCAGTCATAAAGTTTTTAGAAAAACAAACCCAAGTTTACTTTAAAAGAGATGGCTGATGTATGGGTCTGAAAAGGCTCAGAAGTAGGGCACCCCCACCTGATTTAGTGAGGGTTCCAAACACACACCCACCACCCTCAGTCTGCCTCTGTGACCACAGACGACAGGTGCTCCCTCACTGCAGCAAGGTGGCCAGCACAGCGCCCACCAAGGCGCCAAACCTCAGGGCCTCCAGGTTCAAGTCAAGCATTTTTGTCCCAGCTTTCCTGCAGACTCATCTGCTCCCGTGGGCTTCAGCACAGTCATGGGACCTAGAACGAGAACCTCTGAAGGTCTTTGCCTCGGACCTCATGCCACACTTGCCCATGCACAGGAACTGAAAGTGGGTCTGCAAACAACCATGGTGACTGGGGCTGCGGTAAAACATGGGAAGCAATGCTGGCAAGGTGGACTGCCCACCCCTAGGTTGATTATGCACACCACAGTCACCTTCCTCTTCAAGTTTGTGGTCACCAGGATATAGACACGACCCCCCCAAACCCCAACCCCACCAGAAACAAATCCCCTGCAACCTGCTTGCCTTCTGAGGACATCAATTCAGAGATTTCTGAAGCCCAATCTTGTTCAACTAAGATCTTGCAACATCCAGAAAAACAAGCAGAATAACCTCAGAAGCTACCATGGCATATTCCTGGCTCAGCTCAAATGGCAGCTCTCAAAGGATTTAAGAGGTTCTGACTCCTGGGCTCATGGTTGAAAAAGGTTCACTTCAACTTCAGGTGCAGTTAAATCCTCACCTGGGAATAGAACTCTTCCTGCAAGGTGCAAAGCCCAGGGTGGCAGCAGAAAGAACTCTGAGCATCCCTGGTCTTAAGGAATTTATGTCTAGCAAAGAATACAGTTGGGGATTAACTCACTGTAATTCTAGGAAATGACCTGAAAATTCCTCTTAGCATTGCTCTCCTATGCTTGATAATTCTGGATCACTACTTCTTAACATTTATTACTGTAATCAAAGTAATAGATTCTTTGGGTTCTTCAAAGTGCAGAACTGAAGGTCTTTCCATAGACCTTCTGATTCAGAATGGGATGTGGAAGGAACAGGAATTTTAGCAACTATCCCAAGTTGATAAGCCCACTGAAGTTTGGAATGCTGCTCTATTATGTGCAAATTACCCCCCTGTAACTCAGTTTATCAACACTTAACTGGAAATCAGTCTCATATTCTGGTTATTTTCCTCTAACTTCTAGAAATAGCCATTAAAGAGTAGAAAATAATGTAAAGGCACCCCACCTCTTGGAAAAGTAGGGCATGAAAATGGTTTTCAGAGATACCATGACATTATCCCAGCATGAGGTCATTAGGCCCCCCCAGGATCACCTTGATATTTCATTGTGACTGGAAAAAGCTTTCTTCTATTGTTTGCCTTCTAAAGACAGCTTGGTGGACCCCTAACTTCTCGATGATCAGAGGCGGTAATGGTTAAAAGACAAAGCTAGCCAAGAGAGAGAGTATGGACAGGAAGCATGCCAGGTGACTGAATTGAATTTGGGCACTTCAGATGGGTAACTGGTTCTCATTTAGGAAATGCAGATTGAACAACCAGCTCCCTCATTAAGGAGGGAGACGAAATTTGAGGAACTCCACACTGGACACTGATGACCTAGCCAGTCCCAACCCTGAGTTTTTGACTCTATTCAGGTTCACCAACATTTTAAACCCACTTAAGACTTTCTGATTCCCTCCTCTCTTGAGAAAGTTTGAAGTTCTAATTATTGTTTTTAATTTTATGATGCTCAGTTTCAAAGTCAGGCAATCTTTTAGTTTGTTATACAAGTGCAATTTGCAGTGTTTGTCCTTCATTTTTCCTGTCAAATTCTACATTTTTCATTCGTCCTTGTCTTTTTTCTTTCTTTTTTGGCCTGCTTTTAAGATGGTAATGATATACTAACATAGTTTTAACCCAAGACTCCAAGTTGGGAGCTTTAGTTCTTTTAAGAGAGGAAAAATTTATTATGACTTCTCTGCCCACATCGTGAACCTCAAAAACCCTTTCGGAAATAGCTGATACTCTTAAATAAGTACATAATTATAGCAACTGATATTTATTATATTCCAAGCACCGCAGTAAGTGCATTATAATTTAATTTTTAACCATTATCCTAGGAGTTAATTTCTCCCATTTTGCAGGTGAGAAAACTGAGGCACAGAGAAGTTACTGATTTTGCTCAGGGACCACAGCTTAGAGGTGACTAGGCAAAGAACAGACGCCAGCCTTCACCCTTCCTGCTACTCTGCACCACTTCCCCAGAAGAATCATAGCCAGAGAGAAATGATGAGATGTCAAGTCCCACTGAGGGTTTGCAATATTTCTGATAAAGAGGATATTTTCTTCCAGGGATTGCAGGGCTTAGGTGCAGAAATCTGTACCACTAACCTGTTACTGATTTATGTGAAAAGATAAATTGGCAGCAGCCAGGGAAATCCCTGGCTTTAGGTAATCTTGGGGAATTTACCTGAAGGATAAGACCAGTGAGATCTCTACAAAGTGAGAAGCATTTTATTGTGCAGAGAGCAATATTTTCATCGCTAAATTTTCTGGAGCCAGTCGAGATCAGGAAGTCTGACATTAGTCTTTTCAAATGAGGGTGGCAGCGTGGCTTGAGACAGGAGCATATATTCACCCAGGGATCCAGGGCAACCTGTGACCACTTCTTACTTTTCAGTTTCGGTGATTCCACGACTTAGGTGACATGGCTTAGAATGCGTGATTATCCTTTCTCGAAAGAAACCAAAGCTCTGAGCAGCAGTAACTTATGCCTTGCCCTGCATTTTTTATAAATTCTCTTATAGCACAGATTGTTTTAAACAAAATGTTGATGTTATTTGGCACACTTATGTAGATCAAAAAGTTTGAGTGAAATTGCAAGTCAGCAGGGTGGAGTGGTGATAATGACTATTTGAAATAAGGATATTAAAGCCAGTGTAATAATCAGGAGTCTCTTGGAATAAAATAACAAAATTATGCACCAGAATCCTCACAGTCCTTTGACCCCCTATCAACTTAGTCAAAAGAGATCCATAGAGGGGCCTGACGATGCTTCACAGCAACACTCAGCTGCTGTTCTAGCTCAGAGACACAGCTGCCCCCCATATGCCAGCGCTGTTCAACTCTTGATTATCTACATAAAAAAAAAATCCAAGGGGACTAAGTACTTGAGTCATATGCCCAACCTACTTAGTGCTTCTCCAGTTATCTGTGGAAATGGACGTTTTTTCTTATAAAAATAAATCTCTAACCTATAGACTAGTACATTTGTAAAATATAATGAAACTAGCTTATTAGAAAAATGAAATAAAGACATTGTCTTGGTCCATTTTCTGTTGCTTATAACAGAATACCTGAAACTGGACAGTTTATCAGAAATGAAATTTATTTCTTTGAAGGCTGGGATGTCCAAGGTTGAAGGAGTGCATCTGGTGGGACCCTTCTTGCTGGTGGGGACTCTCTGCAGAGTCCCTGGCTCAGGTCTCTATGCTTATGAAACCACAGTCCCACTCCCAAGGGTAATTCATTAATCTGTGAATGGATTAATCCATTCAGGAGGACAGACCTCTCATGACCCAACCACCTCGTGGAGGTCCCACCTCTCGATATTGCCATCCTGGGGATTAAATTTCAACATAAGGTTTGGAGGGAAAAAATATTCAAGCCGGTAGCAGATGTACAAAATAGAAACCCAAGTATTTGATTATTAAACAAGCATAAAATTCCATTTCAAAAAATATAAGGAGAATAAGTGTAATTATACAAAAGGAAAAGAATTACAAAACTAATGAGGGTCATAGAAAGGGTGTATATAGGTGACTAATAGCACATGCATAAACATGGCAATGTCAGTGTTATAAAAGTTTCTAAATAACTCAACATCAGCATTCAAGTCTCCAGGGACCAGTGACCAGCAGTTCATGGACTGGCAGTGATCGCCTAAGAGTTAATAAGACTCCAGCCTGTAGTGTCCTTAAATATCCAAGGTCCTTGGAAGCCTTTTTGGGAAACCAGATGTCTTTGATACAGTTAAACCAAAGCTCTAAGAATAATGTGTCTTACATTAATTCAAACCATTTATCAGAGGAAAACAAGAGAAGGTGATGTATTTTAGAATTCAGGCATGGCATTATTGATCAAAGAAGAAGAAATTAAGTATGGTTATTATAGTAAATGGTGGGAGGAGTGGGGGCTGCCATGCCTTGGGTCCTAGATAACCCATCCGAGTCAATCTACAATAATTAAAGTCAGGGAGTGTTAGCAGGGATCAGCACCTGCTGATTAAGTCTGCTCTTGGCTCCTCCGGCTGATGATTTATTTTATTTTATTTTGATGGCTTAAGGGAGGGTCTGCTTGTAAAACACACGCTGTATGCATTGTGGGTACTCTGTGAGTGATCCCCCACCTCCTCCCTCTAGGGCAGTGGTTCTCAACCTTCCTCATGCCGCGACCATTTAATACAGTTCCTATGTTGTGGTGACCCCCAACCGTAAAGTGATTTTCATTGCTACTTCATAACTGTAATTTTGCTACTTTTTTGAATCATAGTGTAAATATCTGATGCAGGATGGTCTGAGGTGACCCCTGTGAAAGGGTCGTTCGACCCACAGGTTGAGAACCGCTGCTCTAGGACCTAAGGCTCATCACAACCCTGGAAATCAGTGGTCTTCTCCACCTGTGTCTATCCACATCCTAACCCGACCTGCCTCGGACCTACCTGTTTACTGAAATCTGACCTTTGACATAGTCCAATCTCTGTTACTACCCACCTCACAAGAAGCCCAGCTTACACGAATGAATAAACCAGTGTGTGGTTCAAACTACATGTATGTTGATAAATGCAAGAGACTTTGCTCCTGTGTAATGTCAGCATCACACATATGTGAAGTCATATATTGAGGTAGCTTTTAAATAGTGCCCTGTGTGTGATTGTTAAAAATTTTTAGTAATTTTGCTTTCTTATTTTAAGAAACAAT
Source organism: Arctocebus calabarensis (assembly GCA_963573935.1). Classification (NCBI taxonomy): domain Eukaryota; kingdom Metazoa; phylum Chordata; class Mammalia; order Primates; family Lorisidae; genus Arctocebus; species Arctocebus calabarensis. The sequence goes on from CAUYON010032749.1 coordinate 20,232, forward strand.
GTCTTTTCAGAAAATAAATTAGTAAAAAAGAAGAAACTCTTCTTTATATGAGTCAGTACTCATAGAGAATTAAATCATTCCTTTCTCTAACTTCCTAGTGTTCTATTGTGCAGATATGGCGACATGGATGTAAGCATTACTTTTTTTTTTTTTTTTTGTAGAGACAGAGTCTCACTTTATCGCCCTCTGTAGAGTGCGGTGGCGTCACACAGCTCACAACAACCTCCAACTCCTGGGCTTAGGCGATTCTCTTGCCTCAGCCTCCCAAGTAGCTGGGACTACAGGCGCCTGCCACAACGCCTGGCTAT
>CAUYON010032752.1:0-18722 GCA_963573935.1 Arctocebus calabarensis
AAGCCCCTGGTGCAATAAAGTCCCGAGTTCCTTAGAAACTTACCCAACTCTTACGCCCGTCCCTTGTACCCCTGAACTATGTATGAACCATGAAGTAATGAACTTGTGATGTATCTTATGATTTATGAACCCATATGTACCTCACCCTGCGACCCTGCTTTAACTGCTATGATTAGCTTCTGTATTACGTTAACTTGCTTTTGCTGACCACGCAAGAACAATAATATAAAAGGATTGCCCGCCTGGCATTCAGGGCTGCATGCCTTTGTGATATCAGCCCCCTGCAGGTGTAATAAATTTTATCAATTATTGCATCAAATTGGGGTCTATCTTTCTATCTCCACGACTAAGGCTACAACATCTCAGGGTGGTTTTAATTTGCATTTATCTGACAGAGATTATGAGCATTTTTTAAATGTTTGTGAGCCAGACACCTGTCTTCCTCAGAGAAGGTTCTGTTCCTATCTCTTGCCCAGAGGTAGATGGGATTGTTTACTCTTTTTTTGTTAATTTGAGTTCTCTGTAGATTCTAGTTATCAACCCTTTGTCAGATTAATACCCCGCAAATATATTTTCCCACTCTGAAGGTTGTCTTTTTGCTTTACTTATTAGTAAATGAGTACTTATTATGCTTTTAGCTATACAAAAACTTTTCAGCTTAATTAAGTCCCATTTTCTAATTTTTGTTGTTGCAAAGGCCACTGATGTCTTTGTCATAAAATCTTTCCCAAGTCTGACATCATCAAGGGTTTTCCCCACACTTTTTTCTAAGATTTTTATCATTTCGTGTCATAGATCACTGATGATTTTTAAACATTGAACACATGATCAGGTATAAAGAGTTTTAATAAGGTTACAAACTACATAAACCAAACTTTCATTTCTTCGTTAAAAACCACAAAAAGTAGAAATTACAAGAAAAAACCCTCAAAATATCTGGTAGGCTAAACAGAACAAAACTATGATGATAACTGCTTTAGAACTTCAATGTCCAATATGGTAGCCACTAGTCACATGTGGTTATTGACAATTCAATTAAAACAAAAATTCAGTTCCCTCATCAGACCAGGCACATTCCACATGCTTAATAGCCATGTGGAACAAGTGGCTATCACAATGGACAATGTAGCTATTTCTACACATTTCTGTCATCACAGAAAGCTCTATTGAATAGCACTGCTTTTAGAATACAGAATTCATGAGTGTACACAAGCCAACATCACTTAAAAAATATAATTGAGGGTGGCAGCTGTGGCTCAAAGGAGTAGGGCGCCAGCCCCATATACTGGAGGTGGCAGGTTCAAATCCAGCCCTGGTCAAAAACTGCACCAAAAAAAAAAAAAAATATATATATATATATATATATATTTAAAAGCATCTCTGTTTAAAATAAATACAAATACAGACCAATAACAAGTTGAGAGGAATATTTATAACAAATGGGAACTACAGACTTCACATTTAATAATCATAGTTCTCACAAAAATATAAAACATGAATATCCTGGAATAAGAATGTAATGAAGAGGTGAACAAATGGCTCAACTAAGAAGTAAATACTAATAAAAAACAAGCACATAGAAAATAGTAAACCTAGTTAGCAAAATAACATATTTTCCACTATCAGATTAATAACAATAAAAATTATAATATACTTCATGCTAATGAAGGTGTGGTGAGAGGGGTCACTCATAAAACTGCTGAAGGAAAAAAAATTAAAAACTTGATAAAGTCATCATTTACACCTTCTAGCGGCAATAGTTTTCTCAAACATGGTTACACATTGGAATCACTCTAAGGACTGAAAAATACAATGCCTGAATCCCTATTCAATTGGCTTGAGGTGGATTCTGGGCATTTGTATTCTGAGAGCTAATTGGGAGTCTGATATGCATACAGGGTTCAGAACAATTACTCAAGAGTCATAATTTCAGGGTCCAGGGTACAACAGAATTCTCATTTGAGTGTGTGACTCTGAGAGCAAGGGTATTCCCACCAACTGCCTGGCTTCTACTCAGAGCTCTGCCAGGGAGCAGGTTCACTGAGTTCCCAATACGTCCACGTGGTAGGGGCTAGTCAAAGTGAGATGATTGCAGGAGTGTCAAGGCAGAGAGGGGCTAAGTCTGACACTGGGACAGGAAGCGGTTGTTTTATGATGTGCTTTCATGAAGAGAACCAAAGTTACATAAAAAGGAGGTTGATATACCCTGAGTGGGCAAAATAGTGGGGATGTAGCTAGCTTTAGGCATGGACTCTGGCAAATAGGCCATACCAGAGATTTTCTTTTCTTTTTTTTTTTTTTAACTTTATTCAAATTAATATGAGGGCACAATATTTAGGTTACATTGTTCTCACTTCCAGGGTAAAGTTCCATTTGTAGAAGAGCCCCTCACCCAGTGGGAGTGTTATATACCCTCACAATGTGCACATGAGGTAAGATCCCACCTCATGCCCTCCCTTCTTCTGACATATGTTCTCGCCCTTACCCCCTCCACTCTCCTCAACCCCTGACCTGGACTATAATAGTGTTTTATTGTTCTTAGGAACATGTAATTGTTTATATATTGATTTCATATTAGTACATTAGATATTTATCTTTCCATACTTGTGATACTTTACTAGGGAAGAATGCATTTCAACTCCATCCACATAAATATAAAAGATGTAAAGTCTCCATCTTTTTTAATGGTTGAATAATATTTCACGGTATGCATATACCACAGTTTGTTAATCCATTCATGGGTTGAAGGACACTTAGGTTGCTTCCACGATTTGGCAATTATGAACTGAGCCACAATAAACATGCTAGTGCGAATATCTTTGTGGTAAAATGATTTTTGTTCTTCTGGGTAGATATCTAATAATGGGACTGCTGGGTCAAATGGAAGGTCTAAATTTAAATTGTTGAGGATTCTCCATATTTCTCTCCAAAAAAGCTGTATTAGTTTGCAGTCCCACCAGGATTGTAGAAGTCTTCCCTTCTCTCTATAGCCATACCAGCATCCAGTGTTTTGGGACTTTGTGATGTAGGCTAATCTCACTCGGTTTAGATGAGATGTTAGAGTGGTTTTGATTTGCATTTCTCAGATGATTAAAGATGATGAGCATTTTTTCAAAAAAAAAAATGATGAGAACTTTTTCATGTGTCTGTTGGCCATTTGTCTGTAATCCTCAGAGAAGTTTCTGTTCAAATCACTTACCCATTTATAGAGAGGGTTGTTTGCACTTTTTTATTGTTTAATTTGAGTTCTCTATAGATTCTAGTTATCAGGCCTTTGTCAGATGCATAACATGCAATAATCTTCTCCCATTCCGAGGGCTGTCTGTTTGCTCTGTTTGTGGTACTCTTAGCTGTGCAAAAGCTTTTTAGCTTGATCAAGTCCCAGTTATTTATTTTTGGTATTGCTGCAATTGCTAGGGGGATCTTCCTCATACAGTTTTTTCCCAGGTCAATATGTTCAAGTGTTTTCCCCACACTCTCTTCTAGAATTTTTATTGTTTCTTGTCTTAAATTTAAATCTTTTATCCAATGAGAATCAATTTTAGTCAGTGGTGAGAGGTGTGGGTCCAGTTTTAATTTTCTGCATGTGGATAACAAATTCTCCCAGCACCATTTGTTAAATAAGGATTCTTTTCCCCATTGCATGTTTTTGTTAGGCTTATCAAAGATGAAATGATGAGGCTCAGTACCCATAGTTCAGTGGTTAGGGTGCTGGCCACATAAACCAGGACTGGCAGGTTCGAACACGGCTCAGGCCTGCTAAACAACAATGACAAGAACAACAAAAAATAGTGGGTATTGTGGCAGGTACCTATAGTCCCAGGCACTTGGGAGGCTGTGGCAAGAGAATCACTTAAAACCCAAGAGTTTGAGATTGCTGTGAGCTGTGATGCCATTGCACTCTAATGAGGGTGACATAATGACACTGTCTCAAAAAAAAAAGATTAAATTATGATATGTGGCTAGGTTTATCTCTAGATTCTCTATCCTATTCCATAGATCTGTCTCTCTAATTTTGTGCCAGTGCCATGCTGTTTTAATCACTATAGCCTTGTAATATAACCTAAAGCCTGGCAATGTGATGCCTCCCAAATTGTTTTTATTTCTAAGAACAGTATTTGATGTTCTGTTTTTTTTCTAGTTCCATATGAATCAAACTACTATTTTTCCAAGATCTTTAAAGTATGACATTGGTGCTTTTATGGAGACTGCACTAAAGCCGTAGATTGCTTTGTATAGTATGAACATTTTAACTATGTTGATTCTTCTCAGCCATGAGCATGGTATCTTCTTCCATTTGTTGACATCTTCTGCTATTTCCTTTCTCAAAATTTCAAAATTCTCTTTATAGAGATCTTTCACATCATTTGTCAGATATATTCCCAGATATTTCATCTTCTTTGGTGCTATTGTAAAAGGAATAAAGTCTTTGGTTTTGTTCTTGGCTTGAAAATTATTGGTGTATACGAAGGCTACTGATTTGTGGGTATTGATTTTGTAACCTGAGATGCTGCTATATTCCTTGATCACATCTAAGAGCTTTGTAGTTGAGTCCTGGAGCCATGTCATCTGTGAAGAGGAAGATTTTGACCTCCTCTGCTCCCATTAGGATTCCTTTGATTTCCTTCTTTTGCCTGATTGTGATGGCCAGGACTCCCAACACTTATGTTAAATAGCAGTAGAGACAGTGGGCATCCTTGTCTGGTTCCAGATTTGAGTGGGAATGCTTTCAGTTTTACTCCATTCAATATGGTGTTGGCTGTGGGTTTGCTGTAGATAACCTCTATCAACTTAAGGAATGTTCCTTCTAAGCCTATTTTCTTGAGTGTTTTTTATCATAAAAGGATGCTGGATATTGTCAAAAGCCTTTTTTGCATCAATTAAAAGAATCATATAGTCTTTGTTTTTGATTCTATTTATGTGGTGTATTACATTTGTATATTTGCATATGTTGAACCAACACTGTGTCTATGGGATAAAACCCACTTGATCATGGTGTATAACCTTTTTAATGTGTTGTTGTATTCTGTTTGCTAATATCTTATTCAATATTTTTGCACTAATATTCATTAATGATATTGGTCTATGGTTTTCCTTTTTTCTTGGGTCCTTTCCTAGTTTGGAGATCAGAGTGATATTTGCTTCATAGAATGTGTCAGGGAGGATTCCTTCTTTCTCTATACTTTGGAAAAGTTTATCCATTACAGAAAGTAGTTCCTCTTTGAAGGTTTGATAGAATTCTGGTGTGAAACCATCTGGTCCAGGGCTTTTTTTTTTTGTATAATTGATGCTATTTCAGTATTTGATATTGTTCTATTCAAGATTTCTAAAACTTTCTGGCTAAGTTTTGGAAGGTATTATGCTTACAGATATCAGTCCATCTCCCCTACATTTTCATATTTCTGGGAATAAAGTTTTTTGCAGTAATTGTTGAGAATCTCTTGTATTTCTGTGGTATCTGTTGTTATTTCCCCTTTACCATTTCTGATTGTAGTTATTAGAGATCTTGTTTTTCTGTTTCTGGTTAGTCAAGCCAAGGGTTTATCAATTTTATTAGTCTTTTCAAAGAACCAACTTTTTGTTTCATTGATCTTTTGAATAATTCTTTTATTTTCAATTTCATTTAATCTGCTCTAATTTTGGTTATTTCTTTTCTTCTTCTGGGTTTGGTATTAGATTGTTCTTTTTCCAGTTGCTGAGATAGCCCTTTAGGTTGCTGACTTGCTCTCTTTATGTTTTCTTGATGAAGGCATCTACTGCTATAAATTTCCCTCTAAGTTCTGACTATACAGCATCCCATAGCTTTTGATAGTTTGTCTTCATTATCATTTTTATTTCAGAAATCTAATGAGCTTCTTCTTGATTTCACCTATGACACAAATATTAGTTAGCATAAGATTATTTAGTTTCCATAATTTTGTTTGCGTATGAAGATTTCTGTTGCTGTTGAGTTCAACTTATATTCCATGATGGTTTAAGAAGATGCAGGGATAATTTCTATTCTTTTGAATTTTTTGTGTTAGCCTCGTGACCTCAGATACAAGCAATTTTGGAAGATGATCCATGGGTTGATGAGAAGAATGTGTATTCGGTTTTCTTAGGATAAAGTGTTTTATAAATGTCTAAATCCATTTTTTCTAGGGTCTTGTTTAAGTCCATTGGAGCATCTGTCCAGGACTGACAATGGGATGTTAAAATCTCAAACTACTATAGTGTGTGAAAATATCATATTGTTCAGAACATTTAGGGTTTGTTTTATATATCAAGGAGCATTCAGATAGGGTGCATAGATATTAACTATTGAAATCTCTTCATATATTGTGTTTCCCTTGACCAGTATGAAGTGTCTATCTTTGTCTTTTATTATTTTTGTTGGTTTGAATCCCATTGTTTTTCCATAAAATACCATTGCCCATCTCTTCACATTGAGTCTTGTTTTATCTTTTGAGGTATGATGAGTTTCTTTTAGGCAACAGATATCTGGCCTGAGTTTTTGTATCCAGTCAGCCAGCCTATGCCTCTTTAAAGGAGAGTTCAAACCATTCACATTAATTGAGAGAATTGATAGATATGGCAGTTTTTGGTCATCTTGTTTTTCATAAGTCCAGAGTTTAATTTTATGTGTCTCACCATTGTGGAAGCTGGGCTTTATTCTTTAATTTCTAGGTAGGTTTACTTTGGTGGTGTGCCTTTCTGTTGCTTATTGTGAAGAATGGGTCTGAGTATTTCCCATACAGTCATGGCAAATTTCCTCAGCATGTGGATGTCAGTGAATTATTTGATTTCTCCATCACAAATGAAACTCAGTTTAGCAAGGTATAGGATTCTGGGCTGGAAATTGTTTTGTTTAAGAAAGTTGAAGGTTGATGATCATCCTTTTCCAGCTAGGAAAGTTTCAGCTGAAAGAACTGCAGTCATCCTTGTACTTTTCCCTTCCTAAGTAATAACTTTTCTTATGCCTGGCTACTTGCAGCAGTTTCCCCTTCATATTAATGTTGCCAAAATTAATTACAATGTGTCTAGGAGGTGCTTTGTTTGGATTGAATGGTGCTGGGGTTCTGAAACAACTACTGAATTTATCTTTTGGGGGGTAGGGTTTTTGGTTTTGCTTTTTTTTTTTTTTTTGTGGAGACAAAGTCTCACTCTATCACCCTCAGTAGAGTGCTGTGGAGTCACAGCTCACAGCAACCTCCAGATTTTGGGCTTAAGTGATTCTCTTGCCTCAGCCTCTCAAGTAGCTGGGACTACAGGCACCCACCACAGCGCCCGGCTAATTTTTGATGCAGTTCGGCCAGGGCCAGGTTTGAACCCACAGCCCTTGGTATATGGGGTTGGTGCCCTACTCACTGAGCCACAGGTGCTGGTGCCTCTTGCAATACATGGGAAATTCTCCACTGTAATATCTTGGAGCAGAGAATTTGTGCCTTTGGGACTATCCTCTTCTTCTTCCAATATCCCTATAATGCAGATGTTTGATTTCTTGGAATGATCCCATAACTCTCTCAGGGAATATTCTGTTCTTTTACTCCATTTTTCTGCATCTTTATATGCTTGGGATAGTTCAAAAGTCTGTCTTCTTTATCCAAGATTCTTTCTTCACACTGCTCAACTCCATTTCTGAGGGATTCTAGTGTATTTTGAAGCTTCTCAAATACCTTTTTCAATTCCTTAAGCTCTGCTATATCTTTTCTCATTATGTCCATATCCTTGGTGACTTTGTCTTTGAATTTATTAATTTCTTGAGACCACTTCTGAATTGTTTTTTGGTTCTCTATTTCCATCTTTTCCTCCAGTCCTATTATCTTATTTGCCATCCATATTCTAAACTATATCTGACATTTCAGCTATTTCTCTGTGGATGGGATTCTCTGTTGTATTTTCTTTGACATCCTAAAAGGTGTTCATTTGCTCTTTCATGTTGCCAGCGTTCTTCAGCTGGTTCCTTCTCATGAGTATTTTCGTCTTCTTCCTCTTCTTCTCTTTTTTAATATGTTAATTATGCTTTTTTAGTTGAATCAATAGGTTGTCCCTGATGAGTCCACTACTCATCATTTCAATGCCACCACTACATTAACAAAGGTAGAGAAGTAGTAAATCCACAGCCCCAGACAGTGTCTTCAGGAGGACAAGAATCAGTAAGCAGTACTGGCCCAGAGTTCCAATCAAAGTTGTTCTGCCAGTGCTGGCTCTGCCCACCAAATCAAGATCATGAGTTTGTCCAGCTGACAGTGCTGGCCCAGAGTTCAGGAGAGATTCTTATGCACTGGGCACCATCCAGCCAATCTAGTGCTAGGGGCTGCCACTCTGCAGACAGCATAGGCCCAGACCTCAGACAAAGATGCTCAGACACTGGGCACTGTCTGCCAGTCAAGCTCAGGGGGCTGCTGCCTGGAGAGGGGTGCAGGTCTAAAGTTCAGATAAGAGTCACTCAGTCACAAGGCACAGCCCACCCAATTGAGCTCAGAGAGCTTCCACCCAGTAGAACGTGTTAATCCAAAGGTCAGTCCAAAGTTGCTTAAACCCTGGCCCCACCTACCCAATTGAGCACAGAGAGCCTCCACCCAGTGGAGAGTGCTAAACCAAAGTTCCATCCAAAGTCACTTAAACATCATCCTAGCCATCTAGATGGGCTCAGAGAGCCCTGCCTGGTGGAGGTCAGAGATCCAAAGTTTAGTTCAAAGTTATTTACACCTGGCCCTTCCCACCCAACTGAGCTCAGAGAGCCTGCCTAGTGGAGGCCTAAGGCCCAATGTTCAGTCCAAAGTCACTTAAACCTCCCCCCTCCCCACCCCATTGAGCTCTGAGAGCCCTGCCTAGTGGAGGCCAGAGGTCCAAAGTTCAGTCCAAAGTCACTTACACCCTGGCCCTGCCCCTCCAATCGAGCTCAGAGACCCTTTCCTGGTAGAGGCCAGAGGTCCAACACTCAGTCCGAAGTCACTTAAAGACACTCACCTGCCCATCCAATCAAGCTCAAAGAGCCATGCCTGGCAGAGGGGGCAGGTCCAAAGTTCAGTTGCAAGTCAAAGTCATTTCAGCACTGGCCCTACATCCCCACCCCCAATGAAGCTCAGAAGTTATCCTGAAGTGCAGAAAACAGAGCTGCCTGGGAATTCCTGAGGAGCTGGAGTTTACTCTCTGCCTACAAAAGCTTGGACTGCCATGCTACTGTTCTCATGCTAGAACTCAATGGCTGGCAGACTTCCCCAGCTTCCCATTGAGCTGTCAAGCACTCCAGATCTACAGGGGTAGTCCTTCCAGCAATGAGGGTGGGGGAAGAGTGATCTGGGTGCTCAGGATTCCAGGAAAAATATTTGGTCTTTTGTGCCAGACAGAATGGGACCCAGTCTCAGCTTTGGGACCTCAATAATGAAGAAGGACTGGGACTTAGCAATTGCTCTCCCATGGGATAAGTAAGGTAAGGAGACTTTTGAACCCAGCTCACTAGCTGACTGGTCTCCCACCACCCCTCCATTTGTGGGGAGGGGTCTCCCTTCCTCTAGGATCTGGGCTCATACCTATTGTTTTTCTTCCACTTTCTTGTTTCTGCCACTTGGTTCAGCCTGGGTGATGTGTACCTTATGTTATCCTCTCAGTACAGAGCTCCTCTCATTTGGCTTCCATCCACTTCAGTCCAATATCTCTCCTTTTGGGCATGAGCCTCTGGTGAAAGCTGCGTCCAGTCAGCCATCTTTCCATAATCCTTGATACCAGAGATTTTCTCATCCAAGCAGGAGCCAGAGACCTCCTCTGATGCCTTGAAACTCTGTAACCCCCTGGTTAAATGCAACTGAAGGTAAAGAGCAAGAAAGGGACAACTGTGAATCGATTGAGATTGTCCTGAATGCACAATACCACACTATCTGGATTGCTGCAGTTTGAGTAAGTCTTGGAATAGGGTTAGTTCTCCAACTTTGTTTTCCTTACATTCACATTTTTTTCTGCTAACCTCTGCCTTTTAATTAGTATATTTAGAATATTTTTAGTCTAAATTAGTATATTTAGACCTTTTATGTGCTTGTTAGTATGTCACATCTTAAGTCTGCTTTTGGTTTTTTGTTTTGTTTGTTCTGTTTTTTGGACTCATGTTTTCTTTTTCCTGCCTTCCTATGTGTTACTTGAACTTTTTTAAAAACTTGGGTAGGGCACTGGCCCCATATATGGAGGGTGGTAGGTTCAAGCCCAGCCCTGGCCAGGCTGCAACAAGGAAATGGCCGGTGTTGGCAGGCTCCTGTAGTCCCAGAGAATCGCCTGGGCCCAGCAGTTGGAGGTTGCTGTGAGCTGTGACGCCAGAGCACTCTACCGAGGATAATAAAGTGAGACTCTGTCACGACCCACAAAACAATAAATAAAATAAAAAATAAAAACTTTTTTCTTATCTATAGTGTTTTTGAGTGTTTTTTTTTTTGTAGTTTTCTTATTGATTGCTCTAGGTATTAAATTATTCATATATAGCTTGTCACAGCACAGTCTACTGTGGTGATGTTTTATGCATTCAAGTAAGATGTAGAAATCTTCCCTTTAATTTCCTTTACTGTTTATGATATCATTTATGATATTATATGATATAATTTATACCTGCCTTCTAAATACATTGAGAATGAAATCAGACAATGTCATAATTTTTTGCTCAATTAAACCTAATTTAGAAAACTCAAGATGAAAATAAACTTCTTTGTATTCACCCATAGTTTTACTCTTTCCACCATTTTCTCCCTCTTCCTGGTCTTTCAGTATCCGTCTTTTATCATTTCTATTCTGTTTCAAGAATTTCCTTCAGCTATTCTTTTAGGAACATTTGCTGGCAACAAATTCTCTTAATTTCACCTCATCTGAGAATGTTTTGATTTCTCCTTCATTCCCAAAGGACATTTTCAATGAATATAAAACTCTAGGTTGATGTTTTTTTTCTTTTAGCACTTGAAAATATTGCACCACTTCCATGTTTTTTGGTGACATGATGGTTTCTGATGAGAAATCCACTATCCTTTTTTCCCTATAAGCAAGGTATTATTTTTCTCTCTCACTGCTTTGTGTTTGTTTGTTATGGTGGGTTTTTTGTCTTTAGTTTTCAGATGATTTGTCTTCTTCTGTTTGAATTTGTCCTGTTTGAGATTTACTCTGCTTCTTTAATTTGTAGTATTTGAGCTTTTACCAAATATGGAGATTTGGGGGTTATTATTTCTTTGAGTATTTTTCAGCTCCAAACTCTTTGTGTTCTCCTTCTGGAACACTAATAACACAAACATTAGATATTTTCACATAGTCCTACATATCCTGAGGGCTCATTTTGGTTTTTAATTTATTTTGTCTCATTTGTTCAGATTGGGTAATTTCAATTGCTCTACCTTCAGATTCACTTTTTTTCCTTTGTCCTCTCGATTTCACTGTAATGCCCATCCAGTGAGGTTTAAAATTTCAGTTATTTTAGTGTTCAGTCCTGTAATTTCCTTTTGGTTCTCCTTCATATCTGCTATGACTTTCTATTTCTTTTTTGCTGAAATTATCTATCTTTTCATTTGTTTCCATCATGTTCACAATTGCTTGTTGAAGTATTTTTAGATTACTGCTTTAAAATCCTTGCCAGATAATTCCAAAATCTGTGTAATTTTTGTGTTGTCATATGTTGATTTTCTTTTCTCATTCAAGTTGAAGTTTTCCTGCTTCTTGATATAATGTATGGTTTAATTATATGTATGCATCTTGGAAGTTTAGATAATGTGTTATCTAAAGACCCCAGATCTTATTTGAATCTTCTGTCTTAGCAGGGCTTCTCTTACACCATGCCAGTGGGGGAAAAGGGCACTGACTCCTTACTTCTAGGTAGGAGGGGGAGCCTAAGTTTTCTGCTTGGCCTCTGTTAACAATGTGGATACAGGGGAGAGATACCTCATTAATGCTGGTGGCAGAATGAAAGTTTAGGGTACCAACTAGGCCTCTGCTGAAGCACCCTGACTGAGGGAAGGGGGACCCTGTTACTATTCCTCATAAGGCCTCCACTGACACTAAAAGGAGATGGGTCAGTGATGAAAGTCCTGATACCTCTGATGAAAAGTAGGAGCATACCCTCCAGGTAGGGAATGGAATTCCAGGCTCTCCAAATGGCCTTCAATGACACTGTAGGAGGTTGTTCTCATCGGTGTTGGGCAGTGGTGAAAGTCCTGGCTCTCCACAGACCTTCTCTAATACTATCTCAACAGGGCTGGAATAAGGAGAATTGTATAATGGCCAGAAGAGGTTGGAACCTTTATCAACTGGGCTGGGGAGTAAGGATGGGACCACAGCTTTACCCCATGGTATTTGGCTGGAGCAGGTCAGCTATTATCCAAAAGTTTTCTATCTTTTGAAGCTTTCCCTTTCCTAGTCCTTTACCTGGAGAGAGCAGACTTCTGTTGTGCTTTTGTGGATGTATCCATTAGTGTCTTTGGATTGCAGTTTCTCTGGCACCTAGTTAAGGATATATGAGGAAAAAGTAAACCCAGAGAACTCACCAGCATGTTGCCACTTAGGTTCTGAGATCCCTAGCCTATCTTCCTTCTTTTCACGTCTCAGAGTTTTCTTGTGTGTGTTTTACATATAATGTTCAGGATTTTAGCTGTACTTGTTATGAAAAATTAGAAAATGCTCATCTCCTCCATGTCATCTCAAATCGGAAAGATTACTTTTATGTTTTCTAGTGTCCCGAAAATAGTTCATAATATTTTTTTAAGATGGGAGGATGCTTGTGAAAGTTCAAGTATTCTTGAAGATTCATAAGGCACCATGAGCCACCCTCTGTCTCGTACTTCTCCGAAAAAGATGGCCTTTCTTTCCCTGTTCACCCTTGTCCTCTCCTCAAGGGTCCCCCACCCCAACCTCCAAGAAAAGTCTCTTAGCCTGTGCCTGTTTGAGAACAGGGGTGGGTGGAAGACAGGAGACTGTAGCAAATTGTGTTAACCTCAATTTTGTTATTGAGAAGAGTGTTACTAAAGGGGATTTGGATATCTCAAAAAGGAAAGTTATTAGAAGATTCTGATCTAAAAATATTTAACAATTAGTATAGTACTATGGAGGTACATATTCACATTAGTCAGCATTCATAGAGGACTCAGAAAGAAATTATTTCCAAATGAAAGGGATGTAACTCAATGTTTTAACAACAAAGATAGCATTACTGGTACATATTAGCTAAATATCAAGCTTGTCTATTAACTACTCAATATGTTTTCCTGCAAAAACCACAAAGAAGATAAAAGTCCTTTAAAAACATTTCTAATGACAAGCAATATATAATCAGATCAGGAAAATGATTCAGTCCCATAGTATATACACTAATCTTATAAATGGACGGACACGTTGAGATTTAAGAGCACAATCCCAGTTGGACATATCAAAAAAATCACTATGCATATAACATTGCAGAGATCTTGAGAGACTTTGCCATCTGATATTTCAGAGCAGGAAGCAGCTGCAAAAATCATTTGTAGCTATAGGAAAAAACCAAAATGACATTTTTAAAAGCCAAGAATAACTCACATTAAAGAAGGAAAAAAATAATTAAATAAATAAAAGATACTATTCAGAGAATCATAAAAATAAATCAATTTAAGGAATTAAGGCAGGTGGGACATTATTTTGTAGGTAATTGGTTGTGTGAGAAAGAGCCGGAATCCATGGCCAGGTAAGGCAAAGGGATTAGATGTTATCAGTGCAATTTTCTATGTTAAGATCAGATGTTAATCGCTGGAGTCCTTGGCGGCCCTGAGGGATTGGAGGGAGGGTGGGTTTGGTGTTGGAACCGGGGCGACTGACGACTGGGATTGACGGCCTTCTGGGCTGGAGAGCCTCTTTTTCATGTGGAAATGATTGTACAGGTAGTGCTGTAAAACATTAAAAAAATGATACATTATATGTAGTGAATCCCTTGGTACACAAAACAAAGAAAATAAGCATTGTATAATAAAAACAGCAGAATAATTTTTAGAATTAATTTATGGAAAACGATAAGGAATGAATGGCATCCAAAGAAGAAAAATGGTGAAGGAGATCAGACTATATCATGCACATAGTGGAACAAGCATTGGGGTGTGTGAACTTGGCCAATGACCAGAAGGTTGCCACTGGAAGCAATCACTATGCTATACTTAATCCCTGCTTACCCCCTCCACAATAGTGCCCGACGCCCTCATCTTCCATACATGCTGATTCAGGCCAGATGGACACAGAGCTGGGAACACACACGCATGCACACACACACACACACACACACACACTGTGAAGTCCTTGCTAGATAAGCATCATCTCAAACCCTGTAAGATTGGTTCCCTCACCAAGAAGGAAGACATCTGGAGCTAGGTTTCTCTGAGGACTGTGGGAAGCAGAAGGAGTTTGGAAGATACAGACCAAAGACAGGCCTGGTGGCCACAGAGGATGCCCAGCTCTTATTGGGGAGAAAGCAGTGTCACAGGGCCTGAGAAAGTGAAGAAGAGGATTCTATAGAGAGTGAGAAAAAAGGAATGAGGTATATGATCAGAAAGACGGGATCTACTGGCCAAACCAAAGCAATCCAAAAAAGGGAAAATTGACCTTGTTTAGTTATATTCAGAGAAACAGAGGACAATACTTGAGAAGATGATGTCATGTTAACAGAGGACCAAAAGAAAGAAAAGAAAGCTCTTGCTTTTTTGCTTCCTTTCATTTTTCACCACAGAGATGTTTTTTGAACAGGAAAGCATAAGGCAAACACTTTAAGAGAAGAAAAGAAACAGTAGAAGAGTAGCCTTTCTTTTTAATAAGTTCAAGCTTCTGGCTTGGCACCTATAGCTCAGTGGCTAGGGTGCCAGCCACATACACTGCAGCTGGCAAGTTCAAATCCAGCCTGGGCCAACTACAACCAAAAATAGCCAGGTGCTGTGGCAGGTGCCAAATCCCAGCTACTTGGGAGGCTGAGGCAAGAGAATTGCTTAAGCCCAGGAGTTTGAGGTTGTTGTGAGCTGTGATGCCATAGCACTCTACTGAGGGTGACATAGTAAGACTGTCATAAATAAATAAATAAATAAATAAATAAATTAATTAATTAATTAATTGTGGTTGGTTCCACAGCCAGATAAATTACTTCTCAGGCTACCAACATTACTTGAACATGTAGTTTTAGTGTAACCTGGCATTTGAGAACTTATTGGCAGTGAGAAAAGTCCTAAATACAAATACTATTGCCAGTTTAAAAGTAGGAATGAGGATTTACAAAACAGTGTATTTGACTTTAAGCCTTAGCAAATTTCAGCATATTAAAGAAATAATTGCACATTTAGAGATACTGCAGTAAGCTGGACACCCTAGAGTACCAGCCCTGCAAACCAGGAGCAGTGAGTTCAAACTTCACCTGAGCCTTACTTAAAAAAAAAAAGAAAGAAAGAAAAGAAAATATTGTAGTAAATAATTAATGTTAGAAGAGATTTTCAAAGGTAATTTACTTCAAATTAACTTAATTTCCATTTTACTTAGGCAGGGGTCAAAAAACTGGGGCCTTAGGCCAAATCTGGTGAGCAGTCTTTTTTTGTAAATAAAGTTTCTTGGAACCCAGCTCATGTCCATTCATTTACATACTGTTTATGGCTGTTCTTACTCTACAATGGCAGCACCAAATGGTTACAAAACAGCCCACATGGCCCACAAAGCCAAAAGCATTTACTGTGTGGACCTTTACAGAAGGCTTGCTGACCTCTAGAGTTAGAAAATACCACTGATGGAATGTGTCTTTATTTCTGCAGGGCACTTATCAAAGTTCTCATGTGAATACACTAAAGAGATGTGACTAGTGGTTACATAGCAAGTTGGACTTCCCCTGGAAGTGAGTCTCCAGAGACTTATCACAGGACACTACTCTTGGTCAACTCCTGGTAAATCTGACAAAGGCTTATTGATTTTTATAGGTTTCAAAAATCTATAAAATAGTGAATATGGGAAATAACCAGGTCCAAATGATCTAATCAAGCTGGAATGTGAGGCTGAAACCAAAGTGATAAAAAGATGAAAATGAGGTGGGCAGGAGCAAGATGGCTGACTGAAAGCAGCTTTTGACAGAGGCTCCTGTCCAAAGGAAATATAACCTCCAGAAACTGCTCAATTGAGCCAAAGACTGGGAGCCCAGCCAAGAGAGAGAGAAGTGATAACTGCAGGTCACCTCTGCTGAGGCAAGCTTCGACTCCAAGAAACCAAGCTTCAGGCAGAAAAACTGATCTAAAGTGTTCCACCATTCTGAACTCCAGTACACCCTTCCCCCCTTAACTGACGCACCAGAAGCCTGACACCTGCTGAAACTGAGGGTGGAGGGTCTGAGCAGTGCCCATGCTTCCTGTCTGCTGGACCAGGTGCCCACCAGGTAAGAGACTTGGGGCCCCGTGAAACCCCTGCCCATGCCCAGACCAGAGACTCCACCCAGAACAGCAGGGCTCCACTCTGCACCCCTCCAAGCCTGCCAGCCGCCACAGCCAGGGACTCCGCCGGGACCCCTGCATGGCTCCAATCTGTGCCCCACCGGGCCTCGGCCAACTACTCACAGTGTCCAGGAACTCCACCAGAAATGCTGCACAGCCCTGATTGGCACCCCAAAGAGCCTCGGCCTGCCACCAGCCACAGTCAGGAACTCCGCCAGGACTCCCATGTGGCTCTGATCGGCACCACACCAGGACTCGGCCTTGGCTAGCCGCCTGCTGTGGTCAGGGATTCCACCAGGTCACCTGGGCAGCACCGATCCATGCTTCACCTGGCCCGGGTCTGTTGCCCGCAGTAGTCAGGGACTCAACTGGGCCTCAGCCCACCATCCACCATGGTCAGGGACTCTGCCAGGACCCCCTCAAGTCTCTGATCTGTACCCCACCAGGCCTTGGCCCACTGCCCGCAGCAGCCAGGGACTCTGCCGGGACCCACGTGTGGCTCTGCTCCATGCCCCATCAGGCAGCGGCCAAGGACCCAGCTGGGACCCATGCACGGCTCTCACCGCCCCCCTCCCGGCCTCAGCCTACCATCCACACTGGCCAGGGACTATGCCAGAAACCCACCAGACCTCCACCGTCTTGCCCAGGCCAGGAACTCTGGGAGTCACACAACCTGCATCCTCCTCTACCCCCTCTGCCTTTGCACCAACTCCACCCATCTGGCCAGGGACTCAGGAGGCCGCGCGACCCATGCCCTCCCTCTAGAAACCTCCTCCCAGCCAGAGACTGCTGGAGGTGCAGGCTCCCTTTGCAAAGGCCACCGGGTGCTGGGCAATCCAAGAATTGAGTGCACCATACCACACCCTGCTGCTTGATCCGGGCATGCCACACAACAGAGCTGCTCCCTCAGCCAGAACTCCCTGGCCGGACCAGTCCCAGAGGACCTACACAGGGTCACTCCCTACAAAGATCCAGCAACCACAGAGTGATCCTGCTGGGGTCTGATCTGGGAGAAACACCTCCCCAACTCTGAGGATAGTCATAGGCAACAGTGAAAAATAATCATGAGGTGGAATCAACAGAAAAACACTGGCAATATGAATAATCAGAGTAGATCAATGCCCCCAAGGAATGACAAGGTAGATACAGCATAAGATCCCTTGCATAAGCAAATGGCTGAGATGTCAGAAATTGAATTCAGAGTCTGGATACCAAATAAGATCAGCAGAACAGAGGAAAAGATGGAATTAGAATTTCAAGCAGTAATCCAAAAGATGACCCCAAAGATGTCCTTCAACGAATTCAAGGACAAAATGACCAAAGATTGGACAAGAATTTGTAGCCTGCAACAATGTGTAGCCCACATTGAGACAAGAAGTTGTAGCCCTCAAAGATCTGAGAAATACAGTAAAATCCCTCAGCAACAGAATGGAGCAAGCAGAAGAAAGGATTTCTGACATGAAAGACAAAGCTTTCGAATGCTCCCAAACTTCCAAAGAGGAAGAGAAATGGAAGGCAAAAATGGATCATTCTCTCAGACAGCTCTGGGATAACTCGAAGAAAACCAATATTCGCCTCATAGGGATACCTAAAAATGATGAAGTGGCATCACAAGGCACAGAATCTTCTCTTTATGAGATTATGAAAGAGAACTTTCCAGACATGCTAAGAGATTCTGAAATTCAGATAGCAGACAGTTTCAGAACTCCAGCACGACTCAACCTGAATAAGACATCCCCAGGCACATCATAATTAACTTCACTAAAGTTAATATGAAGGAGAAAATTATCAAAGCAGCCAGACGTAAGAAATCCATTACCTACAAGGGGAAGAATATTAGAATAACTGCAGATCTCTCTCATCAAACCTTTCAAGCAAGAAGAGAATGGTCATTGACTTTTAATCTCTTAAAACAAAATAACTTTCAACCCAGGATCCTGTACCCATCTAAACTGAGTTTCATTTATGATGGAGAAATTAAATACTTTAATGACATCCACATGTTGAAAAAATTTATCATAACTAAACCAGCTCTCCAAGATATTCTCAGACTTGTCCTCCATAATGACCAGTGTAATCCTCCACTACAAAAGTAAACTCACCCAGAAACTTTTTATCAAATTTCAACTTCCACAGTGATAAAAGGATTAAAAATGTCCACTGGACTTTCTAAAGATTTATCATTGTTTTCAATTAATGTGAATGGTTTAAATTGTCCTCTAAAGAGGCACAGGTTGGCTGACTGGATACAAAAACTCAGGCCAGATATCTGCTGCATACAAGAATCACATCTTACCTTAAAAGATAAAT
>CAUYON010032758.1:0-17803 GCA_963573935.1 Arctocebus calabarensis
CCACTGCTTTTGCCTTCCTCAGGGGGTCCAGAAGTCTCACGCTGTCTCCCTGTGTCCCCAAAGGGATGTTTCTGGGCAGATCTCGTCAGCCAGAGATGCCTGAAGTCTTCTCTCCCCAGTCTCACCGAGCCCAGTTGCAAGAAAGCTGTTACTCGGCCACCATCTTGGCTCCTCCAAATTTATGGGATTTTTATTCTGCAGATTCATCAAGCTAATCTTTCACCAGGAATATTCTTTTTTCTTACAGTATGAAAGCCAAAATCAATTTATTTCTTCTCTTAAAATTTTATTTTATTCAGAATGGTTTATTCAGTTATTGTATACTCCAGAGATTAGATTCTCAAAAATCTCTGATTCCATAAAAAGGTAATGTAAATAAATAAAAATTACATTGTCATTTGGCTTTCTTGGGATGTGGAATCTAAACACCCAGAAATCATTCCCCACTTACTGGGAAACACGTCAGCATCTTACCCCCAATTGTTCAAGAGTAATTAAAAATTCTCTACTGAACTTAAATAGTGATTTAAAACAAAATTACAGGTGAAACTTATTAAATGTAGAGTATCAATGTCTTTATATAGTGATCAAGAAAAATGCCATGAAGGCTATCTGTAACAGTACGATCAAAACATTTCTGAATGTATATGAATCGTGCCCTATGATTGCACCAATGTACAGAATTATGATTCAATAAAATTATAAAAAAAAAAAAAAGAAGTAAAAGCAATGTTCTGGACTGTGCTTTCTCTAACTTCTCAGAGTCAGGCAATAACCTTTCCTAGGTCTACAATCTAGACCATGTCCAAAGCACTAAGACTGCGGAATTCCATGCCCAAGAGTATGATGCACGTTCCCAGAACCTGTGAGAGCCTCTTTCCCAGATCTACTCTAAGGTGACTCATGCCACTTATGTGCCACTCCTACCCCAGAGCAGGGGCTAAATCATGACGGTCAGGGCCAGTGGTAGTTTGTACATGCAGGCCTGTGTGCTCACATGCATGCATGTGAAGATCTTTACACGACTGATCTAGTGTGAGAAGAGAAAAACAGAAGGGCTGTGAGGACTCCCATGTGTACATTTTGCCCTAAACCAGTAAAAGAGGGTGAGATAAGGCTCCTTCTTCCTTCCTTGTCCTATCAGTCAATTTAGGGCTTGTCTTCACTCAGCTTTTCTTCTTCAGGAACCAAATTAATTGTAGACAGGAACTAAATCACGGCTATGAGCTGTTCCCTGGTTAAAAAAACATACACAGAAAGGAGCTCTTAGGGACCTTTAACTCATCTAGAGCTAATTACCATCCAATTAGCCTTGCATGGGTAGAGTTTTGTGATGGATTCGGGGAAAGATGTGTTCTTAGAAGAGGAAACTGTTAGCTAACCACCCTGTTAGGAAACCTGTTCTATACCCCAACCTGTCAATCACTCCAAAGGTGGGAAACAACAACCAATCCTGCCAGGAGAAAGGCGGGACAAACTAGGGAGGTTATAAAAGGCAGCATGAGCCCGACCTCTGGGTCTGTCTGCTCACAGAGATTGATCTGTTCCTCTCTCTGGAATGTATTTTTAATTTGGGCAGCTTTCTTCTTTACCTTCATTCTTCATTGTGATAAACTGTATAAAATTGCTTTGTGTCTGTGATCGCTATGTCACCAGCAGCAGTTAACCGAAATTCACTTTTGACACTGGGAACCAGGGGACTAGGGAACATCCAGACGGACCAGCACCCCTATTCCAGAATTCAGGTAGGGCCATCCATCTCAGAATATTCTCTTATCAAGCAAAAAACAACTTCAGTCTTGTCTCCAGCCCTTTAAATGTCAAACTAAACCTACATGGTATGTTCTGGGTTCTAAGCAGTCATAAAAATCCATCTCTGAATTAGCAGCAGCTTTGAGTGGTGGGAGAAAAATCTTAGCAACATTAATGCACTTGTTAATTTTAAGATGCATTTTGTTTTCAGAAACCCTAAGATCTAAAAACATTTTATCTTTTATGAAATATGGTGCCTATGGTGTTACACTCACATGTCACATGAGAGTATAAAAATCTTTACACATCTTTTATCTCATTTGATCCAGCAGCTGGTGGGGGCAGCCGGACCACCACAGCAACACCCGAGGCCTTTTCCCCTTTGGCACCAGAGATCTCCCCTATACCCAGGTTACTGCCTGTGACCCCAAAACCCCACCACCAGCACAGCCTGGTGTTGCACTCTTCCTGACTTAGCCCTGTAATTTGGCCGGGAAGGAGTTAAGGGGAGGGTCTACCATGTGACTGGGCTGGGGTTGGGTTTGGGGCAGGGAGAGAGGAAGAATTCGCAGTTACATAGGGAACAGCTGTAATGTCATCTTTTATACTTCAAGAGGGGGAGAGTAGCAAGCTGGAAAGAGAGAGCGAGGGACCGTCCACCAGGCGTGAGAGTCAGACAAGTTTGGACACAGACAGAAGCGCCACCACGTGACCTTGCATGAGCCCCTGTGCTTTCTGAACTTCGGGTGACTCCTGCGTGGAGCAGGACTAATGATTCCTACACAGCGGGATCGCTGGACTATTAAATGAGACAATATGTATAATACAAAGGTCTTCGCCTGGAACCTGGCGCAGGAGCTCATTAATTTTCCCTGTTATATTCAGTTTGCGCCTAGTGTAGTTCCTGCGCAGTAGATGCCTAGACCTGCCGTGGAAGCTCTAATTAGGATTATTGCCGACTCTCCCTCTGAGGCAGCTCTGAGGCAGAGTCCTTCTCAGCGTCACTCAGAGGATGAATAAAATGTAAAGAGGGATGAGTTGGAGGCAATGCAGACACAGGGCATTTTCACAAAAATGGAGCCCAGATGTCTTTCTAAGGAAAGGAGAGGAAGTCTTGGACGTTCCTGGCTGTGCCGGGCCCGGACTGCACTGGGGCCTAGGGACTGTTTAGGGCCTGGCTCGGTCTAGAAGCCCGCGGTTAGAGAGGACAGAGACCGTTGTGTTTTGTTTCCCTGCTCTTTTCTCCCCGCCTCCTTCCTATCTTCTCTTGTGGTAGAAAACCATGGAAGGCCTTGTGGTATTTTCATAAAGCTGAGGACAGGGTGCAGCAGGCAGTGTAAAGGGGGTGCTCACTCCTGGGTCCCCAGTTCCATGTGGGCCTCCTGGGACTGACCAGGGTTAGGACTCACGGCGTCCTCTATGATTGCTCAGGGTGACAAACCAGAGCACATCTGCTCCATCATTTGCTCCCTTATTGGTGTCACCCCCCCATTTGCTCTGTAAGCCCCCCTTCTTTCCTGCACCTATCCAAACTTCGTTTTAGGGAATCTCCATTTCTGTTTCCAAGGGAAGTTACATTCTCTAGAAAGCCATATTGATTCTTCTCAACCCTGAAACTCCTGCAGCAAATTGGAGTCCACACTGTAGGGTCCAACTTTTAAATTTCATTTTTCTGCTAAACATCTATTAATGGTTTATGAACTTGAATATTGTTTTTGAAGGATATAGTCATATTTTTAAGGGCAAGTTGGGCTTTTCGGTGTTCAGACTCAAGAATGCAAAAGATGTACATTTTGCTCACAAGCTTTCAGATCACACTAATTGACACCTGCTTAGTCCTTCACCACAGTCTCCACCATCATCACTGCACACAACCCTGCTGTCACCGCCTGGGAGCACCACTGCCACTAGAAGTTTCATACAACAGTCAGAGTTCACTGTATGTGGTGTTTTATTTTACACTTGCAACCACTCTGCAAGGGAGAGATTACTTACTATGTCATTTTTCAGGTGATACAATGGAGGATAAAAGAGATTCAGTGTCTCTCCTAGGTGGCAGAGGTGCAAGTCAAAATCTTTTCAGGTGCTCCTGAATACACATCTTCATGTATTCATGAGGATGAAACAATGAAATTGTTTCCAAACACTTAAAAATGTTGTTCTACTTATGTAATAAACCTCCTCAAATGTGAATGGGGTCAAGCAACCATTTTCTTATGCTTTTGGCTCCATTTGTGAGAAGTTTGGCAGGGTACAGTGACTGAGGCTGCTTGGATCTGTAAATCACCTGCGTAGATCATATACCCAGGGTCACACATCTGGCTGTGGCCTTTTTTTCCCCTCCAGATGGCATCTGTTAGGATTGAAATGTCTGAGATAATTCTTTTACTAACATGTACCTGGCATATAGCTGAAGATGGGTAGAGTGCTTGGGAGTGGTCACCATCACTCTATCCCTATGTGGGTCATTTTGGGGTTTCTCAAAGAACAGAGGTTTTAGAGCAGCCAAACTTCTTATTTGCTGGCTGACTTTCCCTAAAGCAGTGGTCCAAACCACCAATATAGGGCTAGATGACTTCCCATGACCTAGCCTTAGAGGTCATAATAGTCATTTTTCATTATATTATGTTGATGTTACAGCAGGTATTCGAATAACACTTTGGTCAATGAGGTTTCCTTCTCATGTTGATGAGAAAAAAAATTATTCCTGGCTGGCGCCATTATGGGTGTGGAATTTGCATGTTCTCACCATGTCTGAGTGGGTTTCTCTAGGTACTCTGGCTTCCACATCCTAAAGATGTACCTGTTATCTTCATTTGGTGTATCTTGTCCTCCTGATTGCAATCAGAGTGAGTGTCGTTATGTGTATGAATGTGCCCTGTGATGGGACAGTGGTTGTCTTGCCCAGTTCTGGTTCCTACCTGTGCCCTGAGCTTTCAGGATAGTCTCTGGCCATCTGCCACCCTGAAGGGGGATAATTTATTAAATCATCATCTTATTTGTTTTTATTCATATTTCTTAAATGTATGTATACTTCACATTTATTTCAATGTTTAATATTATAAATGTTTTCAGTCTTTTTTTTTTTTTTGTGGTTTTGGCTGGGGCTGGGTTTGAACCCACCACCTCTAGCATTTGGGGCCAGCGTCCTACTCCCTTGAGCCACAGGTGCTGCCCTGTTTTCAGTCTTTACTTAGAAGTCTGGTAGTGTTTTTGTGATGAGAAATATGTTGTAGGAAATTAACTCTTGTTTACAATTAGCCTTTGTGAAAGTGGTTTGGGTATATGTTTTTTGATTAAAGTTGCACTTTCTAAGAGTTTTGTTAATAAAATTGAGTAATTTCTGTACAGGGCCAGAACAGACGAGCGTGGTACGGTCCTATACATAGTCAGGAATAGGGGGTAGTTTAATCATCAAGGAGGCATCTTTGGAGGTTAGCTATCCACAGTTATTTTAATTATATATTTTTTTATCAAAAGTCATAGACAGGTAGGCATTTTCCATGACTTTGCTCAAAACATTCCTGGAAAGAATAAATACCATCAAAAAAACATACCTCTCTCCTTGTGCAACCATTTAGGTCAGAAAATCTATAGTTTATACTTGCAGTTATCACTTTTTTTGTCAATGAGTTAGGGAGGCTTAAAATAGTAAGTAAAAAATTATATTTCAAGAGGTTCTGAAGATCACAGAAATAACAGAATAGAGAAACTCAGAACAAAAGACAGCACTAGCTTCTGTGTGACTAAATTTTCGTTGATTCTTTTAAGTATTTTTATTAATTAATAAAAGTAATACAGAATAGATAAAACAGTTGAGTTTCTTTCCTTGAAAGTTTATATTTGACTTTTAAAGTATACTGTGGTATCTACTGAAGCCTTTTTTTTTTTTTTTGTAAAGACAGAGTTTCACTTTATCACCTTCAGTAGAGTGCTGTGGTGTCACATAGCTTACAGCAAACTCCAACTCCTGGCTTAGGTGATTCTCTTGCCTCAGCCTCTCAAGTAGCTGGGACTACAGGCGACTGTCACACCACCTGGCTATTTTTCTGTTTTGCAGTTTGGCTGAGGCTGGGTTTGAAACCACCACCTCGGTATATGGGGCCAGTGCTCTACTTGATAAGTTACAGGTGCTGCTCGAAGCCTGTTTTTTTTTTTTCTTTTTTTCATGAGTTAACGTGGGTTTTTGACCAGGTGATTTGGAATTCTAGCAAAAATAATGACCTCCAGTTTGCTACAACAAGTATTCACTGAACAACTACCAGATGTTAAGCAGAGTGCTAGATCTTGGATATATCAGAGAACAAGTCAGACATGGTATCAACCCTCTCAGAGCTTATTGCCTAGAGAAGAGATTATAAAAGGCACTTAGAATAGAATGTCACAAACATTATGACTGAGCAAGAGCAGAGAAATCTCAAAGTAAAAAGGAGTGACCTGTGGCTCGGCTCAGCTGGTGTCAGAAAATGTATCTTGGGGAGAATCGTTTTTTTTAAAAAGTCATTACTGTTAAAATATTGTGATAAAATATATGTAACATAAAATTTATCATTTTAACTACTTTTAATTGCAAAATTCAATGGCACTAAGTACATTCACAATGTTATAAAAGCCACTATCCACCACTATCACCACTATCCACTTCCACTATCCACTTCCACATCCTTTGCATCATCCCAAGCAGAAGCTCTGTACCTGTTAAAAAATAACTTCCTCCTCCCAGACCTTGGGAGTCTATGCTCTAGTTTTTGCCTCTATAAGTTTGCCTGTTCTGGGTGCCTTTTATAAGTAGAATCACACATTATTTGTTATTTTATGTTTGGCTTATTTACTCAGCATAATGTTTTCAAGGTGTATCTATGTTGTAGCATGTGTCAGAAATTCTTCCTTGTTTTGACTAAATGATATTCCATTGTGTGTGTGTGTGTGTGTGTGTGTGTACTCTGTAGTATTTCTTATATGACAGGTATAAGAAATTAATTTCCTCAGCTTTTTGTTTCTCTGCACATTTTTAAATTTCTCCCTCATTTTGGAGGAAAATTTTGCTAGATATAGAATTCTTGGTTGACAAGTGTTTTTTGTCAATGCTTTAAACACAGAGGGTGACAAAAAAATACATACACATTTTAAAAAAGGAAAAAACTATATTAAAACTGTAATACTAAAGTTACATTTGACTTCTGCAATTATAAGAGATATAGGATACAATATACAAGATAACAAAAGTTATCAGTTTATATCAAATATTATAATTTTAATACAGTTTTCTCCTTTCTCAAAATGTATATACATTTTTTGGCACCTTCTATATATCAATCCATCACCTTTTGGACTCAAAAATTTCTGATGAATAATTGGCTGATAATCTTACCTGGAGTTTCTTTTATGTGACTAGACATACTTCTCTATTGCTTTCAGAATTTTTTGTTTTGGTTTGGTGCTTGTTTTGTTCTCTTTCAACAAGTTGATTATAATTTATCTTATTATGGGTCTTATTGTGTTTTTCATACTTGGAGTTAATTGAGCTTCTAGTATTTGTAGAGTCATATCTTTCATTCAACTTGGACAGTTTATGGCCATTATTTCTTCAAGTATTCATTTCACAATGTTCTTTCTCTTTTCTCCTTCTAAAACTCCATAATACATATTTTGGTTCACTTGATGTGATGCTTAAGTCCCTTATTCTCTGTTGCCCTCTCTCCATTATTTTTCATTCTGCTTTTCAGGTTTGATAATTTTAAAATTTTCTGAATTCAAGTTAGATTATTATTTTGGCCTACTCCAATCTTAAGTTGAACCTCTCCAATGAATTTTTAATTTTATTTATTATATGTTTTATTTCCAGAATTTGTTTTATTCTTTTTTGTCATATAATTTATAACTCTGCATTGATATTTTTATTTTTTCAATTGCTTTCCTGAGCTCTTTAGGTCTTTGTTCATGTTTACCTGTAGCTTTTTGACACAGCTGTTTATAGTGTTTGTTTAGTAAAACTAGTGTCTGGGTTTCCATATCATTCAATGATTACTATCAATTTATTTTATTCCATTGACTGGGAATGTGTTCCTATTTCTTTTTTTGCTTTGTGTTTTTTTAATTGAGCATTTAACTATTATAATATGGAAAATTCTGGAAACTGATTCTCCCTTTCCTTTGTGATTCTTTTTTAATTATTGAAGGCTGGTTCATTTGTTTTGAGACTTTTCAAAATTATTCTTGCAAAGACTCTTTCTTATTATATATGATCAACTGAAATCTGTGCTAATGTTTGGACAGAGATTGTCTTGAATTCCAGGAGCTCTCCCAGTCCTTATAGATTTTGGCTTGGGAAAACTCCTTTAATATTTAGCTTGTTTTGTTCTGAGTCTAAGGACCACCCTGACATGAAAGTTTAAGGTTTTTTCAGCTTTTTTTTCATGCATCTTGCCTGTGTGTGTGTGTGTGTGTGTGTATGTGCAAGACTTTCTAAACTCGCCTTTATACATTACCACTTTTGAATATCTTAGTTTCCCAAAGAGTCTTACTCCAACTTTTCTTCTGAGAAAACCATATAGATGGCCTAATATATGTCTTTACTTATAATCTCTAGCCTCAGATACCTGTAGGCCTGTATTCACCTTAAGTCTCTTACAAGCAATAGCCACCACTTTCCCCACATAAGGTTCAAATAGTATTAAACAGAGATGAGCACTTTGCATAAGTCTTTTAGATATTCCTCTACACAAGTTAGAAGTAGTACTCTACAAATGCAGTAATCTACAAATAAGTTTTGCTCCACATCCTCCAGTCTAAGATAGGAAACAGAGAACCAGTATGCTGCTTGAAGACCAAAACCACTGCCATGCTGGGGAGGGAGTAGGAAGAGGCAAGTAAAAAATGCCACACAATTTTCACACCATTTTGTAGACAGCTGTTTCCTTATTGGGCAATTAGCAGCTATAAATCTTTGTTTCCCAGAGCTCTAATAAGGTTATTTCAGACAGTATTTTAGTGGGTGAATTATAGTTTGGAGCATGCTAATCTACCATTTTGCTGAGATCAATTGAAAAGACAACCACTTCAATTTATGACACCCGCTTTGGACCTGATCTTGCTCATCATATTAAAACCAGGAGAATTCTTATTTTTAAACATAAATTCTAATTTCTTTGAGTAAAATCTGGCTCAAAAATGGCTTATACACTTAAGAAAATTTAATGTGTTGTAATGGTAGTTCTTTGTTTGGATTTTCTGACACTTATTTTTTTAAAGCAAGCATGAGCCGCTATAGCTGACTGGCATTACCAATATTGTCAACACTATTGACATTTAACTTGTGATTAATTACTTTATTGTTATATTGCTATATTAGTGAACATTATATTTTACCTCCCATTATTATTTGACTTTTTGGTTACATTTCCCTAAGTAAATGAAGATGATTTTGTTCCATCTGTACTAAACTCTGTCTGGATAGAGTCAATTCTTTCCAACTTTTCTGAAATGAGCTATAAAAATAAATGTTTCTGTAATTCACCCCCCTCAAAAGTGTCTTCAAAAGATCTTTAGCAGAATTTTTATATATGTAGACTTTTAAAAAGTAAAAAAAAAAACCCAGGATATTTGATCAAGAAATTTTTCCTCACTTTGCATTTAATAAAGTATCTTTCAAGCCATTGTTCAAAGACAAAAAGAAATGGTAAGAAGAGTCATAGGTCTTGGAAACATCTCCCTTTATCTTCTTAGGAAGCCAAGTTTCATTGAAGAAGAGAAGGGAAAGATCTAAAGCTAGCTATGTTCACAGGGGCACCCAACCAGGCCAGGTGAGATAAAAAAGAGAGAGTGAGGGACAGATTCCTGGAGACTCACTATGAGGTCAGAGAATAATACAGCTTTTGGTTTAAAGAATATTGTTTCTACTTTTGCACTGTGCAGGGTTCTGTAGAAACTGATTACAATACAGAATTGTCTCATGCTTCTTCCTAATTCCAACAGTGCTGCAAGGTCTGATTCTTGGGAAAGCAGAGTAGGAATAATACATAATTGTCCCAAATATGTCTCCCTCACTGGGGCCCCAGGGTGCTTTTTAATAAATGGCTCCTCTCTTGTATACCAGATGAATTTGCTCAGGGCACTTCCAAAGAGTTCATCCACCTTACATTAGTCAGCAGCTTCCTGTGAGAGAAACCACCACTTTGCCTCACTGAAGGATTATTCTGTCTTACAAAGCATACCACATTCCCCCCTTCTCAGGAGGATATTTAATTAGTCCATATTGACTCACTAAGCAAAGCAGCCTATAAGAATTTTTTGGCTTTTCATTGTGTCCCTAGGATATCCACCCACTTCTTGGTATTTTGAAAATTCATTCCAGTTCCATTCTACAATTTCAGAGTAGAAGAGTACAGAAATAAAACATTTCCTTAGGTATCCTAGCAGCACTGTTTAACTATCTATGTGGCATAAACTGAACTACCTAATGGAGAGACTGGGAGAAGTGCAAGGGCATCCTTTGCAGGGCAGGGTGTGCACACAAGTACCCTGTGCACATTCAGGGCTGCTTCAGCAAGGCTGTTAGGGAAACAGCCTGAGTTTCCTAAGTTAGGTTTCCTGAGTTAGGGCCTGAGTTTATAGGACCTCTCAGTAGGCTCTTAAAGAGTGGCTTCCGTTATAAAGAGGCTCTGGCTGAATATGTTTTAGATCATGGACTGGATTTCAAAACAAAATTAGGAAAATTATTTGCCCAGTAGTGGATGCTGGTAAACTTCATTTTACCTGCCTTTAGGCAATTAGATGGATATCTCCTTCTTATTGTTGAGGGGAAAAATAAACCTCCAAAGTCTTTAGTAATAATGCACAAGCTTTAAGGTTCTAACTGAACCAAACTCTAAAAAGGCTTTTCTTTCCCTTGCCTTCTAGCATGTTTTGTTTTTCAGATCCATATGCAGAAGGCATTTATTAACTATTCATCTGCACTAGGAGCTTTTGTAAATTATCTCACTTAACATTTGGGATTACTCTGTGAAGTAGCTATTTCTCATCCTTTCATAACACTGGGTGCAGTTACTAGCAAGGTCTCAATAAATACTTGGTGAGTGAAGAACCGCTGAACAGATAAATAGATGAGTTTACAAATGGGCTCAGTAGAGCCAAGTGATTTGCTGAGAGTCATAAAACTAGGAAGCTGAAGAGCTTATATTTGGAGTTAAAAAAATGATAGTGGTGAGGGACACATTACAGACCTTATCTAAGTCAGTTTGCCCATTCAGATTTTTAGAATTATTTTGGCATACACCAGTGGCTCCCAATATCTACAAGTAGGTGTGACTAGTGTCTTTTCATAGATCATGTTTATCCCTGAAATCAAGCCCTGAGAAGAAACTCTGACATACCTACAAACTTCATTCATAATTAAGAAGGTATAGCAGCAGTCAGAAGATCTACAACTATTTTCATGAAGCTTGGTTGTATTTCCCATCCTCCCTTTGCCACAAATCCTTCTTAGTTTGGTTAGATTTTCTGACAATCACCTTACTTGTAATACGTACCTCCAAGGCAAGTGCAGCAAATTTTCTGACAGTAGGATAATTAATCTCCCAGTTGGATCAAGGAACAGAAACCTCTGCTGCGGCATTCCCCAACTTTTTTAGCATCTGGGTCCAGATTAATGGAAGACAATTTTCCACAGATGGGGGCTGGAGGTAAGGAATAGGGGACAGGCTGTGGGATGATTCCCTCCCTCACCCACCTGCCGCTCACCTCCTCCAATGCGACCAGGTTCCTAATAGGCCACAGATCGGACCTGTACAGTCTGAGACCCTGGGGTCGGGGACAGCAGTGGAGAACAAATAACTATGGAAATTCTAGATGATAGGGGTTGCTTCTAAGGTGTGAAGCTACTATGGGCAACTTTCTGGTCCTCATTCACAAAAGAGTAAAGATGCTTGTATAGACCTTTAAGCCAGGGCAAATGTATGATGCACTTATTTCTATAAAAGCTGCCATCCTTTTTTCGTAGAAAAAAGGTGTGTGTATCTTTCTTCCAGGAATGCTAAAGCCCTTTAAGGGAAGCCACTTGGCATATAGCCACGCCTGGAAAAGGAAACACTTCTACACTGCTGGTGGGAATGCAAACTAACATGTTCCTTTTGGAAAGATGTTTGGAGAGCACTTAGGGATCTAAAAATAGATCTGCCATTCAGTCCTACAATTCCTCTACTAGGTATATATCCAGCAGACCAAAAATCACATTATAACAAAGATGTTTGTACCAGAATGTTTATTGAAGCCCCAATTCATAATTGCTAAATCATGGAAGAAGCCCAAGTGCCCATCAACCCACGAATGGATTAATAAATTGTGATACATGTATACCATGGAATATTATGCAGCCTTAAAGAAAGATGGAGACTTTACCTCTTTCATGTTTACATGGATGAAGCTGGAAAATATTCCTCTTAGCAAAGTATCTCAAGAGTGGAAGAAAAAGTATCCAATGTACTCAGCCCTACTATGAAACTAATTTATAGCTTTCACATGAAGGCTATAACCCAATTATAGCCCAAGAATATGGGAAAACGGGAGAGGGAGGGGATGGAGGGAGGAGGATCGGTGGAGGGAGGGTAATCTGTGGGACCACACCTATCGTGCATCTTACAAGGGTACATGTGAAATTATGTAGAATATAGATGTCTTAGCACAATGATGAAGAAAATGCTGTGAAGGCTATGTTACCCAGTTTGATAGAAATATTTCATATTGTGTATAAAACCAGCACACTGTACTCCATGATTGCATTGATGTATGCAGCTATGATTTAATAAAAAAAAGAAAGAATGAAAATCCCTAGATTACTCAGCTGTTATTTTGTATATTCTATTCTTAATTGTCTCACATACTTTATAGGTAAATGTAGACAATATTCAGTAACCTATGATATATAGGGTGTCCCCAACAAACAAATTAACAAACTCATTTTATATATTATATTTTTTATATTTATATACCAACACAGAGAAGTATTCTGTAAAATTCTGTAATGAATATCTTATAAATAAAGGTACATCAAAAAAAAAAAAAAAAAAAAAAAATAAAAGGACCAAAGCAAAGATGCTGGACTTCTGGCTAGGAGCCTCCAGAGGGCGCTCTCCCCTTTGGCACTTCTGCTGGAAAGTGATCCTTGGACTACATATATCTGTCAGCCACCATCTACTTCACCTCACCCTGAAAGTAGGTATGAACTGGGGCAAAAGGAACCACCAGGGTCTCTGAGCCCCTCTTCTTCCTCCCTTGGCATTCATTTCTGGAGAACTATTCCTACCAGGGAAGTACTGAAGGGAAAATCACTTTCATCCTACTTTACTCAAGACATGAGGCTGATGATTTGAACTCCCTGAGCAACAAGCTCTGTCTTCAAACCAGACCTGGTTCCAAGGTCTGTGTCATCTTTCTTTTCAACTCTAATCCTCTAAGCTTCAATCTGTGGAAATGAGAAGTGCCAGAACTCCCTAATAAAACATTTGGTGCTCTGTGTACATTTTTTTTTCAAACAACATTTTTTTAATTGTCTTTATTATTAAATCATAGCTGTGTACAATAGTGCAATTAAGAGGTATAATGTGCTGGTTTCATATATAATCTGAACTATTTTCTTGAAACTGATTAACATAGCTTTCCTGGCATTTTCTCAGTTATTATATGAAGACATTTGTATTCTGCATTTAGTAAGGTTTGCCTGTACCCTTCTAAGATGCATGGTAGGTGTGGCCCCACCAATTACCCTTCCTCCACCCCAACCTCCCTTATTACACCCTTCATACGACAGCTATAAATTAGCTTCATAGTACGGCTGAGTACATTGATACTTTTTCTTCCATTCTTGAGATACTTTGCTAAGAAGAATATGTTCCAGCTCCATCCATGTAAACATGAAAGAGGTAAAGTCTCCATCTTTCTTTAAGGCTACGTAATATTCTTTTAAGTGCCTACCACGTGTGCTTGCTGGCCCTGGGGCACTGTGCTGAAGAAGAGCTTCACAGTCCCTGACCTCAAGAAATCTCAGTCTGCAGGGATCCTTGACAAAAGTCACCGAAATTTAAGTGCATTAAGCATTGCAAAAGTAGAAGGGCAATTTGTCAAGCTTTGTAACTATAGTCCTTAAGATCTTTAATTTCCTGAGAGTCAAAATTTGGACCCTAAGTCTTTCTCAGTCCAAAAACCTTACTTCTTCCAATCACCTAAGGAAGATATGCAAGTGGCTCCAGGATATATGGTTGTATTTTTTAATGTTGGAAGATCAGCAAATCCATCATACTCTTTATGCTAAAACTAAAATGGGTCTTGAAACTTTCTGAAAATAATTCACATGCAAGTTAGACTTTTGAATGAAAACATAAAACAAAATGTGCCATTTTGTACCAGATTGAAAATATATGGCACTTTTATAGATTATTGATGGAATAATAATGTAAAGCCATGAACGTCAGGTTACCTGTGTTTTCTTTATTATCTTTGTCTCTCATTTTATGGTACAAAGTTGATAACTGGCATGTAAACTACAGGACACCTATTTTAAACAAAATTTCAGTTGCACCCTGCTTTGTCCTACAAAGTGCATGGCTTATAAAAACCACCTAAGGAAAAATAAATTGTTATAAGAAGCAAAATAGTGAGACTTTGGAGTTGGGCAGATTCTAACTTCACTGTTTAATAGCTGTGTGCCTTTGAGCAAGGGGGAACAAAATTAATCCAGAATGGTGGTAACCCTAAAAGCTTTTGTATGGAAATACCTTGCCAAATGTTTGGACCTACGCTAGGAATCTTCTAGCCACGTATTTCCTGTTCCATTCTGTAAGAGCATTATATATCATGTTCCTATGAACCTCTGTCTCCTGGTAGGGTTAATTTTCACTTTTCAGAGAGGAAACCTACTTTTCATTTTTCAAAGAGGAAGATTTCTGAGAACATGAGAGCTGGTATCTACCAAGCTGCCCATCTTCATGAGGCAGAGCGCAGGAAGCACAATTCACCAGAGGCTGAGCCTGCCAAGCCACTCATGAATTACCCAACTTCTTATGCAGATAAATGTCATGACAGATCAGTTATTAAACATAAAGTACACTGTGCCATATAAATCTCTGCTTTCCATTGCTCTCTCCTGGACTGAGATGACTCAGGAGACGGGTTTGGAAAATTAAAGGCTGGGAAGGGTAAGTGTAGGAGGCTTGTACATGGCATAATAAAGGGATGATTTGTGAACTAGGTACTGGGTTAAAGCAGGGGAAACAGCATGTCGTGATCCAAGGACACCTCCCTGGAAATAGAAGTTTGTCAGAAAGGCCAGAGGAGCCTGGAAATAGGAGCAAAACTGTACTTGCCCCAAATTTTTCCAGTCAGGAGAAATCATCCCCTCAGTTAATTGCTGCAAGGATCATGGTGGTCATCTCTAAAGTGATTTTTAAATTGGCGTTTCTATTCATCATTACAGTTGCTCTTCCAAGTAACAGAAACCAAACTACAACAGGCTTTAAAAAAGGGATGGTGGTGGTTAACTTATAGGTTTCAGTAACTTAAATGTTCAAGACTACATCTTAGTGTTCAAACTAGGACATTAAGTATGTGTCTCCACCTCTCACTTCTGAGCTGGCAGGGAGGTGCCAAAGACGGACACTAACAGTTCCATGATCCCTTTCCTACAACTTGGACACACCAGAGGGGAGTGTCTTCTTCTTGATATCTCTCAAGTGAAGCCCAAGTCTGTCGTCCATCCCTGGAGCCAAGAGTAGGCTCAATTCCAGTTGAAGCACAGGCCTGAAGGAAAATGGTGGTGAGGGAGAGAGAGAGAGAGAGAGAGAGAGAGAGAGAGAGAGAGAGAGAGAGAGAGAGAAAGACTTCTAACACAAGGGGGGCTGAGCAGGCTGACACAAGAGATGTCCACTTCAGAGGTCTGAGTGTCTCTAGCCTCTTGCACAAAGGAGCCAAATTAGGACCATTAAGTTCTGCATGATAAGTAAATCTTTTCCACTTGAGAGGCTACATGGCATTTTAAAGGCATTTGTCCTTCCTTCGTCCATCCCTCCCTCCTCAGACACTGGCTGAATGCGTACTGTGTTCAAGGGACAGTGTTGAATGATAGGGATACAAACGAATGTGGATGCCATCTTTGACCTTCTGGAGCTCCAGAAACTTCCTCAGCTCTGTATCCATGGAGGAAAAATATAGTGTTTTCTCGGAGTTCTTTGGTCTGAACATGAAATTCTTACAGTACCTACGGAAAATGGCAAATAGCTACAGAGAGATTCCTAAGTGTGGACGTGTTCTGGGCTTCAGAGGGAAGTTTTAGCTTTCTTCATATGCAAAGCACTTAAGCATTGCCTCCTCATCCCTGACACCTTAGGGTATAGCACAAGTTTTGAATTGCAAGGTACTTTAAAATACTTTCTTCCATATACAAACAAATGGTAGCCATTATTGCTTATTAGTTGCTACGGCCCAAACATTACTAAGTGTGCCCAGTATAAACAGTACAAGGGAAGCTTTTTTGGAGTTACTTAGGCAATTAAAACCCCACATGACAATCATTATATAAAACCAAAGAAACATGATAAAATGAAGTTATTTGGCAAATAAATAATCCAGCCCCACAGTAATGAGGCAGCCTTGTGACCTGAAGAGTTAAGCATAGCGCTTTTAAGAAAAAGTCTCTTCTTTTCAGAAGAATCTGGAGGAATTCATGGAGAAGATAAGGCTTCCTGATGCTCTTTTAATTTTATTTTGTAACCATTCATACTTGAACTTTTACTAGCTGATTGAGTCACCAGGTTGCTTTACTTCATTTGTGTTTGTGTTGGCTGTTATTAGAATAATATTTGATACTATCATTAGAGATAGGCCAGTAGTATGAGTGGAAAGAATAAGACAAACCGAGTTCCTTCTAACTGCAGCCAAACTTCTATCTGTAAGACAAGAGGGAAAAGACACTTGACTTTGACCTCTATAAGCCTCAGTTTTCTCTTCTCTAAAATGAGGGGGTAGTGTGGCTGGTTAACCAGTGCTGTTTAATAGAGATTTCTGCAATGGTAGAAGCGTTCTATATTTGTGTTGTCCAAAGTAGTAGTCATTAGCCACAAGTGACTTATGACTAGTTGGTATGATGAAGAAATGTAATTTTCAGTTTTACTGATATAAATTATCTTATATAAATAGCCACACGGGCTATAGTGCTCTGCAAAGGAAGCAGTCTCTCCAGTCCCAGCCAACTCCCTAATTCTAAGGTTTTAGAACTAGCCTGCATGTGAAGATTGTTAACTCTGGGTTTAGCCATATTAAAGTCCTTTAAGCAGCAAAATCCATTTTGCTTTCTGAAACATTGACATTTCCATTCAGCTTTCTGATTGTGCTGAAAGATGAATAAAGGTGCTTATAAACTGAAAAGTTCCCAGGGGAATGAGCAGCATCTCGACAGGGCTCTTGTTAGGTAAGTGTTCCAGCAGACTCCCTGAATATATTACCCTGGTGAACTGTTATCCTGCTAGGGCAGCTGAAGATGCTAGAAAATATTGCTGGGAAGCTGGAGCCCTCCTCCTAGTCTCTCCTGATGTGGGCAGTTGTTTCTGGCTCAGGGGGCACAGTGGGACTGGGCCTGCACCAAACAAATGACATGAAGTTTTAAAAGTTACTGATTAATTGAACTAATAAAGATAGCCCAGCCATGTATGACAAGATCCTCAAAGCCAGAGAAGATTAAAGAGACACATGGCAATTGCCACATATCCTAGGACTGAGTCTATGCAGTGAGTACTTGGTCCAGCTGCCAGCTGGGCGAGTACCAATTTAAATTGGTCAGTGCTCTGTTCTTTTTTTTTTTTTTTTTTTTATTGAATCATAGCTGTGTACATTAGTTCAACCATGGGGTACAGTGTGGGGGCTTCACATGCAACCTGATTGTCATACCATTCATGATATTTTCTCGTTTACTATATGAAAACATTTTTGATCCTTGTTTAGAAGTTTTCTCCTGACCCTTTGAATATGTGCCACACATGTGATCTCACCCTTTGTCCCATCTCCCCCC
>CAUYON010032760.1:0-33230 GCA_963573935.1 Arctocebus calabarensis
CTTTATATAGTGATCAAGAAAATGCCATGAAGGCTATCTGTAACAGTACGATCAAAACATTTCTGAATGTATATGAATCGTGCCCTATGATTGCACCAATGTACAGAATTATGATTCAATAAAATTATAAAAAAAAACCTATAAATTCATCAACTAAAAGAGAAAATAAGCATTTCAGAAAGAATCAACTTTTAAAAAAATGTAAAGTTTACATCCTGATCAAAGTTTAATACTACGAAGATTTCAGAATGTCTGAGACATTAGAAAAATCTAAGGTGAAATAAGAAACGTCATTGTTGACATTGTTTTTTTCCTTCTCAACTATTTGCCCTACCCTACACTGAAATACAAGTGTTCTCTGAAGTTCTATATTTCCCTTTCTTCCCTTTTGAGGTATATCTGCATAGGCAATCTCTTAGTCTTATAGTTTAGACATCTTTGTCAACTCCAGGATTATATTAACTACTTTTTAGTACTGCTTCCTGAATGTTCCCAGACACCTAAAATTCAGAATGTACCAAACTGAAAGCTAATTCTTCTGGTTGTAGTCCTTATCACCTAAAATAGCAAAACCTTCCACCCAGTTACCCAAACCAAAAACCTGGTTGTCATCTATACCCCTCCTTCCCCAGACCCCTATACATAGTCACTCACCAAGTCCTTTGATTCAAGTTCATGTCTTGCTCAGCAGTTAATGGGGGGAGGGGGGATGAAAAGGATTAGAAGGAAGATGGGAAGATAGCAGAATCACGTGGGAGATTTTTTTCAAATACATTTGATTGCCTACATTCATAAGGATCTTGAGTCTTTCTTTAACTGCAATTTGAATAGCACCGACAATTAAGGAGTAAGACTGTGTATTAATTAAGGGTGCTTAATATATACAAGGAAATGTTATGCTTTCATAACATGAAGTGACAGGTAGACTTGTCTAGGGACTGTTTAATTCAACACCTTCCTTAAGAACTCAAGAGTCTTCTCCTGCTCTCCTGTGCTGAGTTTGTCATCTTTGTCCTCGGTTACCTCTACTCATGGTTAAATGAGCTTCCTAGGTTCAGCACATTCCATGAAGATACAAGGTCCAGTAAAAGAAGCGGCATCTCTTTCTGTGACTCTTTTTATCAGCCAGGAAATCTTTTCCAGAAACCCCGCTAACTGTTTCTGTTACATCTAATTAACCACAGGGTTACAAACTACACCTGAAATAACCACCAGCAAGGGAAATGGTTACCTAAGCTCAGCTTAGCCTTGGACTAGTTAGAGGAAGAGTCAGAATTCAATCTCATTCACTTTCCAATAACCATGACACATGTAAATATAAAAAAGCTTGAATTAAGTATGTTTTAAGAATACTCAAAATAGTAATCATGTAATAATTTAATTAACAACATACTCCTCAAGAAAAATATATAAGGATAGTTTTCAAATATTCATAATTTTATTTGCATAAATAACTTTTCAAAATCACTTCAACTAAAGGACTATTTGTCAATTTAATCTAATTTTTCACAAAGGCTTATGGATTTCTAAAAAGATAATTACTCAGTTTTGAATAGTAGCTTCTCAAATACATGAGAATTAACTAATGAGACATTCATTCAATCTATCTGCACTTTACAAAAGGAGTAATAAACTTTTTTTTCTTACGAAACTCAGACTGAGCCAACTTAGCCAGGAGCAGGTTGCGCAGCCTAGAACTAAGACTCCCAGACCATGCACGGACGTGTTCCAAGGGAGCAGAGCAAACTCCCAAAGACATTTTAAACTTTCAAAGTTACATTCAATGGCTGATTGCATCAGGAAGCATTTTATTAAAAGGAAGAATTATATATATACATAATTATATATATATATATTTTTTTGTTTGTTTGTTTGTTTGTTTTTGTTTTTTGCAGTTTTGGGGGCCGGGGCTGGGTTTGAACCCACCAACTCCTGTATACGGGACTGGCGCCTTACTCCTTTGAGCCACAGGTACTGCCCAGGAAGAATTATATTAATAAAATAAATCACAAAGGGAGTTTATCATTTTCTCACTCTTTTTTTTTTTCTTTTAAGAAGTGTTTTAAACTTGGAAGAGCTATTTTAAACAATTAAGCCAGATACAGTGGCATGTGCCTGTAGTCCCAGCTACTTCTCCCAGGCTGAGGAGAAATAATCAGTTGGGCCCATGAGTTCAAGTCAGGCCTAAACAACACAGTGGGACCTTGTCTCAAAATACAAAATAAAATAAAAATCATAAAATAAAATGTAATAAATATTTTAAACTGAGAGCCAAGAAATAGCTGTCAGGTTATCCGAGCTCAGTGTAGAAATTTTCTCTTGGATTTTACTTTCCTGTACTGTTTCAGTTAGAAATAAATTTCTTTTATTCCTCCTCCTTAAATTAGGAAAAACACTGTATATCTATGAATTCTGATATAGAACTGTTAAGAGGTTAACACTGATCAAGTTATTTTTCTCATCAAAAATTTTAAATGAAGTTATTTATTAGAAGATGTAAATAACTTCCAGGAAGCAAATGTATTCTGATATGAAAAGAACTGTGCTTTGAAATATAAACTTCAAAAATTTTGGTTCTCTGTCAGTCTTAGACAAGGGATGAGACCTCTGCAGTCTATAATTACTTTAAGTTTGATCTAATCTCAATAAGAAAGCCTAGATTGGAAGCAGTGGAGAGAAACATTATACAAAAAAAAAATACAAAAACAAAATACAAAAAACAAAACTGGAGGTCTGTGAATTGAAAATATTTGGAAAAAAAAACTGAAAAATAATGCAAACAAACCAATATAGTATAACTATTATTTATATAGCATTTGTATTTTGTGAGGTAGTATAGAAATCACTGAATGCCCATTGGAGGACATGTACAGGTCATATGCAAATATTATGCCATTTTATATAAGGGCCTTGAGGGACTTTATCTGAGTGATTTTGGTATCCAGAAAGGTCCCAGAACCAACTCTCCAACCAGATACCACATTACAACTAACCCAGTACATATTTATTTATATATTATATATTCATATGTTATATAAATATTTACAATGACAAGGTAGATGGTGTGCTAGGCAAGTAAACAGCATAATATATTAACTCTTATTAATTTAAGGTAAAAATGAACCACTCAAAAAGCACAAAAGTACATAGAAAAGCAAATGAGTTTACAGAGTTTTTTTTTTAATTCTATTACAAACTGCATTTACATTTTTATCCTTAGGTTAACACCAAATTTTAAGTAAAGATTTGAGTAGAAATTAACCAACTGTAAGAAAAAGCCTTTTAGGAAGACCCTTTTTCTTTTTCCCTAATAACCACATAACCTACCACTCTCTCCAAACTAATCTACTCTTTGCTTCATTCATTCCTATTTTAACAAGTATTTTCTAGATCAAATTAAATATACAATAAAACATTTCCCATAATATTTATTTACATTTGTTGACACCTATGTATTTAAAAATGAATATCAGTAATTTAAATCAAGTAGAATTAAGTGAAAAATGTTTCAAGCTTTCGAAAGAAACATTTCACATCAATTTATTGATAGGCTACCTTAATTTTAACCCATAGCTATAGGCTGTGGAAGGTAAAGGAAATATAAGTCCTGATTTTCAGAACAAGAAAGACTTACAGTTAGAGCATTAGAAAACAGATGCATGCAACTGCATAAATATGTACAATTAGTACTATATGCATTTTATTAAAAATGAAGCTAAATAAACAAAATTATTCTATTAGAGGAAAAAAAACGGGATGAGCATGGTAGTAAGCGACTTGGGAAGTTGAGGCAGGAGGATCACTTGAACTGAGAAGTGGGAGATGCAGTGAGTGGTGATTGTGCCACTGCTCTCCAACCAGGGTGACAGAATGAGACCCTGTCTCTTAAAAAATTTTTTTTATTTAAAAAAGTTTTTGAAAGAACAAAAAGAAACAAAATAGATGCACACATGTACAGAGGCATACAACATGCTAGGTAAAGGCGTTGAGTGCACAGTGCTCTTAAATCAGCAGTTAACATCCAAATTCTGGTTCCACATACTAACAGCACCAGTTACCTTATCTAAAAAGTATGCAAAAATCTCACGAAATGTCCTCATTAAATTAAAAGTAAATGAGGGCTTACTTGGGGATTTATGTAAAAATTAGATGGGAATAAAATAAAAATTCATGTCGAATGACTAGGGCAATGTCAGTCATATTAAAACTTCCCCAACAACTGTTAACTCTTTTCTTAGTTATCTACTTGGTTTAATAATCCTTAAGTGTCATACAAATTCAAATGAAGGAGATATTTATTTAAGAAATACTTCATGAGATATATTAATCACAGTATAATATTAAAGGTCCTGTGTCCAATGACCATTGCTAATACTTTGATATACTGAGATATAAAATGAAATTATAAAATGTATTATACTAAATAACCTATGTAACTCCTTTGGAGATTTTTCATATATTTTATATAGATATGTATTGATATAGATAAAACCCACATACAGGTTGAATATATTCAACTACATCTATTTAACCAAACATGACTGAAGCAAATACTCACACAATGTGTGCATCTGATGACTTCATCATGTACAAGCAACTTACTTTGGACTACCACATG
The DNA here is from genome assembly GCA_963573935.1 of Arctocebus calabarensis. Lineage (NCBI taxonomy): Eukaryota > Metazoa > Chordata > Mammalia > Primates > Lorisidae > Arctocebus > Arctocebus calabarensis. The sequence goes on from CAUYON010032760.1 coordinate 4,619, forward strand.
GACTGCTTTGTTTTCAATTAAAAATATCTGGCCAGTACAGTGGTTCATGTCTATATCCCAGTACCTTAAAATGCTGAGGCAGGAGGATCATTTGAGACCATGAATTCAAGACCACCCTGGGCAACACAGTAAAACAACAAAACAAAACAAAATTAGCTAAGCATGGGTAGCACAGACCAATAATTCAAGCTACTTGGGAAGATAAAGCAGGAGGATCACTTGAGCCTGGGACTTAGAGGCTGCAGTGAGCTATGATGATGACACTGTACTGAGTGACTGAACAAGAACCTGTCTCAAAAATATATAAAACAAATTAAAGGTAAATAAATCAGAAATATCTTCAATGTCATGTCAACAGACATTTTCAATTTGAGGGTTTATTGATAAAATTCCTTTTACCATGTACTTATTCATTAAGCCACATAATAAAAATAAATTATCAACTCTATATAAGGCACTTTTGAAGAATGGAAGCATTTTTTGCTCCTCTACAACCTTAAATTAGGGTATTCCTTCATCTGTCTTGGCAAAAGAGATTGCTAAAGTATCCTTAGAAAAATATTTCCTTTTTCTACCATAGCTCTCTATTACATAAAAGTGTTTTTATTTTCTTTAATTTTAAAGCATTCTCTCTTTGTTCTCTGTTAATCTCTATCTTATGCTTTTCCTTGGGTCTTGTATACCACCAGACCCTTGATCCCTTATTATTTCTCTTACTCTTCAAACCTATACCATGTTCAGATAATCCTCTATCATCCTATTTACACATGAATTCTCCATTCACTGCCCAAGCTGTACATTAGAAAAATAATCTTTGTGCAACAGATGGCACACAGAAATCATGATATGTTCCAGAGCAGTAAATTATCTTTTTCTTTTTCTAGTACTGCTTGGAATCTAGTTCAGAACTATCCCTAAACTGCATACGTTTCCCTAACTAGTGAATCCTGTGATATACCAGACAGAAATCTTGTGGTCTATCTAGTTGCTTTAAGAAACTGTAGACCAAGGGTAGAAAACATTTTCATGTTAGAAGACCACATTAATTTAGCTATAATAAAATAAGGCTACTATCAAGAAAGTTCAATTGTATACTTAAAAATGTACATTATTTTGTAAAAATCTAACTACTGTGTACTTAGTAATTTCAAAAAATGAAACTATTTGCTAATTTTAAAGTTAACTAACCTTTTAAAAACTTTGTTGTGAAACCTTTCTGTGGGAAGGTAGTTTAATATTTAGTTCCAGGAATGGAGGTCCACAGTTTCGATTGATCCTCACAGGGCTATCAGTCATTTGTGACCTTAAGGATATCTTGATTTGGGTTAGGTAGGAGAATGTAAATTCAAAGCAATAAGTGGTTGAAAAGTAAGAAAGCATTTGGGGGGCATATTACCAACAGCATGGGTATTCTGCTGCATTGATTTCTCCAAATTTCAATTGGATCTTTCTTAGCATCAAGTGATGACTCTAAAGTGTCATGTACTGAGAGGTCAATCAGTTCCATCTGTAGTTCTTTAAATGATGTGGTGACACCAATAAGGTACCATTGAAAGGCTAATTTGACAGTGATGTCATGTTCCTCAAAGCCAGTGAACCTTCCATTGTAATCGCCAACTAAGTGGTCTGTAACAGCTGAGCATTATTCAATTAATTCACATATATCATCCTGCACATCAATGACCATTACTAACTGGAGAAAATGTTCATGTGAAATTTCCTTTTGAAGAAAAAATGCATTGAAAAAAGATAACTTTTTTCAAAATGTTTAGGTGTTTTGCCATGTATCACATATAGACTTAGTTTTATCTTGCGAAGAAATACTCAAGTCTTTTTTTTTTTTTTGAGACAGACTCTCACTATATCGCCCTCGGTAGAGTGCCATGGCATCACAGCTCACAGCAGCCTCAAACTCTTGGGCTTAATTGATTCTCGTGCCTCAGCCTCCCAAGTAGCTGGGACTACAGGGGCCTGCCACAACACCTGGCAATTTTTTGCTTTTTTGTCCTTATTGTTTAGCAGGCCTGGGCTGGTTTTGAAACCACCAGCCTCAGTGGCCGGCACACTACTCACTGAGGTATAGGAGCCAAGCCTAAGTATGAAGATTCTTCTTGTTGTTGAGTTCAACTTTCATTCCATGATGGTCCAAGAAGATACAAGAAATTGTTTCTATTCTTTAAAATTTGCTGAGGTTAGACTTGTGTCCTAAGATATGATCAATTTGGGGGATGATTCATGGGTTGATGAGAAAACTGTGTATTCAGGTCTATTAGGATGAAATGTTCTATTGATGTCTGTTAAGTTCATTTGTTGTAGAGTCGAGTTTAAGTCCAATATTTCTTTGTTTAGTTTTTTTCTTGGAGGATCTATCCAAAACTTAAAATCTGGTAATACTGGTATTAAAATCTTATAATACTGGTATTAAAATCTCCAGTATTATAGTGCAGGAAGATATCAAATTGTTCATGTCTATTATTAAAGGGTTTCCTTTACAAATTGAGAGGAGCATTGTAGTAGGGCACATAAATATTAATAATTGAATTCTCTTCATGTTTAGTGTTTCCCTTGACAAATATGAAGTTACTATCCTTATCTTTCCTTACTTTTGTTGGTTTAAAGCCTATTGCATATGCGAATAAAATTGCAATCCTTGCTTTTTTCTGATTTCCATTTCCCTGAATTATAGATGCCCATCCCTTCATCTTGAGTTTATTTTTATCCTTTAAGGTAAGATGAGACTCTTGTATGCAACAGCTATCTGGTCTGAGTTTATGTATCTAGAGTCAGCCAAACTGTGCCTCTTTAGAGGACAATTTAAGCCATTCGCATTAACTGAGAGAACTAATAACAAGGTAGTGTTTTGGTTGCCATGTTTTTCAAATGTCTAGTGTATATTTTTAATCCTTTCCCTACTGTGGAACTTAGGTTTTGTTCAAAAGTTTCTGGGTGAGTATACTCTGGCTGTGGAACATTGTGCTGATCATTTTGGAGGGTGGGTCTGAAAATATCCTGGAGAGCTGATTTAGTTATTGCATATTTCTTCAACATGTGTATGTCAGTAAAGTATTTGATTTCTCCATCACAGATGAAGCTCAGTTTAGCTGAATACAGCATCCTGGGCTAGATATTTCTGGGAGATGCTTTATTGGGACTGAGTCTTGCTGGGGTTCTGAAGCTGTCTACTATCCCTACTATCCGAATTTCGGTATCCCTTGCAATGCTTTGAAAATTCTCCTCCATAATATCTTGGAGTACAGCATCTGTGCCTTTGGGACCACCCTCTTCTCCTTCAGGAATTCCTATAAGATGAATGTTTGATCTTTTGGAGTCATCCCACAACTCTCTCAGGGAATGATAACTTTTTGCTCTCTTGATTCTTTGAGCATTTGGGAACATTCAAAAGCTTTGTCTTTGATTTCAGAGATCCTTTCTTCTGCCTGTTCCACTCTATTACTGAGAGATTCTGCTGTATTTTGGAGATCCTTGAATAATTTTTTCATTTCCTTGAGCTCATTTCCATATCCTCAGTAATTTTGTCTTTGAATTCATTAATTTCTTGAGACAACTTTTACACAACTCTTTCAATCCAAAGATGGATTTCAATTTCCATCTTTTCCTCCAATTTATTCATCTTATTTGCCATCCATATTCTGAATTCTATTTCTGACATCCATCCATATTCTGAATTCTATCTCTGACATTTCGGCCATTTGTTTATGAATGGCATCTTCTGACATATCACCTTTGCCATTCCTTAGAGGAGTTGATCAACTCTGATTATTCATGTTGCCAGAGTTACTTCTCTGGTTCTGCCCCCTGATTATTTTCCACAGTTTGGGTATTAAAACTGATAGGGTGTGATTGGATTGGAAGTTTCAGGAATCCTAGTTAACCAGGCCTTTACCAGGGATCTGAGACTAGTGATTGTGGGTTTTTTTCCCTACAGTTTTACAAAGGTCCCTTTCAGACATGTAGCGAGAGAGTCTGAGAACCTAATTGGTGTGATAGGGCTGGTTGACTCTGTCTTGAAGTCAGCCAGCCTCTATCTAATCCCACTGAGTCGAAAAATTAGGTTGAAATCTCTACTGGGGGGAGATACAAGCAACTGAGATTCCCTGCCCCCCGACCCAGTGACAATTACAGGAGGAGTATAAGTCCCACCCACTTCAGCACAACCAAGGGTCAACCTTGGGTGGAATGTCCAAATCAAGAGTTCACAACCAATATTCCCAGGCAGCACAACCAGTGTTCAACTGTGAGAATTCAAATGGTGTCCAGCAACCTAATGGCAGGGGTCCACAGGTAGCTTGGACTCAGAAACCTAAGAGGCTGGAGTTTGGCTCCCTCTGGTGGTCAATGGGGTCAGAAAGGCCCACCCAACCAAAGATTCAGGCCAGGGAGTTAGGTGCCTCCTTCCCCACGTTATGGCAGCCTCGCCCTGACACAAGGCTATGGCCCAGCTCCCTTCAGTGGGCAAAAGTGGCAAGGATATGAGTCTGCCAGAGACAAGGGGGAGTCAGTACCTCCTAAGCCACTGTACTCTGCCACCAGGGCATCCTCATGATCTGAAGCCTGACTCCCTCCAGTGCTCAATGGCCTCTGGGAAGTGCACCAACATTATCAGTCCTGGGATGTGTTCACCACTGTCCATGGGTATGTACCCCACAAGGTATATTTTTCCCTCGCGGGTACCCCTGCTTGGCGTATTTTGCACTCATAGAAGCTATGTTTCTGTCCCATCCATGCCCAGCTGCAGGGAAGTACCACGGGCAAAGCATACTCCCTGCTCACCAGGTCTGTGTTTCTGTCCCAGCTGTGCTCTGCTGTGGCCCCCAAGGTTGTGGCCCTGCTCCCTCCAGTGGTCAAGAGAAATGAAAGTGTTTCTCCAAAATCTAACCCAGGGTACAAGCCCTACAGCTCCCACAGCCGCCATGCTCTGATGCAGGTCACGTTACTCCCGCTCACATTTGAGTCCCTCACTCCGCATTCCCCAATTTACACCTACGTCACTGTTCAGCACAGACTTATAGTGGCCTACGCCATGCCCAGACCTCTCAAGGAACTGCCAAACATTCTGGACTCTGAACGGGACAGGCTTCCAGACTGCCAGGAGAGGGGCTGGACTGGGAGTTCAGAATTGAGGGTAGAATATTTGTTCAATTTTATGCTGGGCAGGAGAGTGCCTAGGCTCACAGGTGGGCTCTCTCTGGAGAAGGAGTTCTGGTGGTTAGTGGCTCTTTCCCATGGGATAAGAGGAGATCTGAACTCCGCTCGCTTGTTTGTAGAAAACACACAGTAAGCCACTCTCTTGGGAGAGGTGTTTCTCAGACACTTGGTGATGGGTTTTATACCGGTAGTTTGTTTCCTTGGAGTCACAGCTTGCCTCAGTAGAGATGATATGCACTCCTCAATCTTCTTCCTTAGCTCAGTTCCCGACCTTCATTTTTCTTGAGAACCTTCTGTCCTTTATCTCTCCTTCTGTACAGGAAACTCTGTGGAAAGCTGGCTCCAGGCGCCCATCTTGCCCTCTCCCCCACTTCATCAAAATCATAGCTTTAGCAGAGATTTGGTTGATGCAAGATACAATGTAAAGAAATGAGAATGTATGGGTCTGTTAATACTCTTTTTTTATCTTCTCAATTATCCTTTCACGTCTTCCTCTCATGGAGGATGTACCACCTATACATACACACACTAAACTTACCAAATTCAATCTATGTTCATAACATTTTCCTTGAAAGTTAATGAAGTTATCTTTGGATTCTGTCCAAAAGAATGCCCAAAGTGAGTAACTATTCATAGCAAAGAAAATACTGTTACAACCAGAATGAAGTATAAAACCTGAGCCACTTCAGTAGTATCAGTTGTTTCATCCAAAGCTATTGAAAAACATATAGTTTTCCTTTTAAGTATTACGTGAAATTGTTCTGTTAAGTTGAAGGCTAATTCGTGCTGCCAATCAATTATGGTTTTTTCCTGAAATCGGCAATTGTTTGTACTTTGAAACATTAGTGGAGTTTAAACATCCTACAACTTAGACAATGCATTCTTTCACAATTTCTATATCACTGAATGGCTCCCCTTTTTTACCAGGTTATGAGCTACTTTATCATCTACCTTAACGGCATTATTTCCAGTCTTATTACTGCTTAAAAAAATTGTCTTTACTTTTGCTTTTGATCTTTTAATTTCTGTAACGCAAACTTCATATCCCTCCAATTTAAAATTGTGCATCCAATTTAAATTGCGGTCCTTATGCGTGTTACAATGCTGATGAGCACTGAATTGCTTTAATGTTACATTGTAGTATCACAAAGCAAGCAAATCATCTTATCTTCATCAGAAACAAGATAATATTGTAATCCCCAATCCTCATTTAAAAAATCTGTTTTCTTCCTTCAGCATTCTCTTGGTCTACTTTGACATGGTGGGCTGTTAAGTAGACAGAATATTATCAAAGAGGAGGAAAAAATAGTGAACTAAAAGCAGCCTATAGACAGTCTCTCCCAGAAAAAGTGGGGAGAAGCACAGGCAACAACTGGCATTTGGATTGCTCTGCTTAGAAACACTATAAGATCACAGAGAGACAATGTGAGACACCAAGAGCAAGGAAAAAACAAAAAAAGAAGGTAAAAAAAGAAACACGTGATGGGGAGATATATATTGCAAAAGTAGAGAATATATGCAGGCATCATTGTCCAATAGGAGCTAATAAGTAGCCAGGACCAGGCCTCTCAGCCCCCTGCCAGGTTGGTCCCAGAGCTGATCTGAATTCTGTCCAGAACTATCTCACCATGCAAAGCAACAAGAAATGATCAAACAACCTTATTAAAAGTTGAGCAAGAGACATGGAAACTTTTCTAATGAAGACTGTCTAACAGCCAATAAACACACGAAAAAAATATTCCACATCTCTAAGCTACAGGGAAATGCAAATCAAAATCCCAAAGTCATCTAACCTAAAAAATCACATCATAAAGTTCCAAAGCAACAGATGCTGGTGTGGATACTTAGAGAAGGAACACTCATACACTGTTAGTGGGACTGCAAACTAATTCAACCTCTATGGAAAGTAGTATGGAGATTCCTCAAAGAACTCCAAGTAGACCTACCATTTGATCCTGCAAACCCTCCCTTTTCCTCTTATTTTCCTCCTCAAAGTAAAAAAAGACATTTTTCTATAAGAAAGATACTTGCACTCAAATGTTTATAACAGCACAATTCATAATCATAAAAACATGAAAACAATCCAAGTGCCCATCAATATGTAAATAGATTCATAAAATGTGTATATGTATACCATGGAATATTACTCAGCTATAAAAAAGTTGATGATCTAGCATCTTTCATAACAACCTGGATGGACTTGGAGACCAGTCTTCTAAATGAAATATTGCAAGAATAGAAAAACAAACACCACATGTACTCAATATTACATTGGAACTAGTAGATCAATACAGATGTGCTAATATGAAGCAAAATTCAACAAAATTATGAGGAAAGAAGAGAACGGAATGGGTAAATTCCCACGCTCAGTGGCTACATCCATGAGTACACTGAACACTTTTTAGGTTAAAGGGACACTTATAACCTTGACCTAAAACACACAAAAGTAAATTATGTAACCAAATTGTATGTACCCTCATAATATTCTGAAAATAAAATAAAAATCCTATGAAGCTGTGCAACTATTCAAAAATTCTACTTCAAACAGAAACATAGTACACTACTGTCAAAAGCTAATAACAGACTAGTATACTCTACCCCCATAAACTCTCACCAACCAGCCTCATGTGATAGTGGTGCCAGTCAGGGAGGGAAAATTAGAAGTAAACCCTAAGCATAGAAGTCACCAATTTAGCCCTTATAGCTTACTATGTTCTAATTGTGCTAGTCAACCTGGGAGGATTATTTATTTCATTTTAACATGCTTTATTCTTTGCTATCTTATATGTTCACTTTTAACATAAACAAAAATGTATTCATAAAAATAATTTGTTTTTTAAAATTTAGACTAAGTCAAAAGACCTTATGTAAGGACCTAGAAGGCCACATGTGACCTTAATGCCAGGTCCTCCCCTCCATAATAGACCTTTAGTTTTAGAGAGTAAGTAAGAGAACCCACATTTTAAGTATCTGAAAAACATAGTTTGAGATAGCTCCGACATTCTGGGATCAATGGTCTATTTATTAATTATTTCTCCAAGCTTTGAGGGTCTTAGGCCCATAAGGTCACCTAGTAAAGAGAACTATGATATATTTTAAAGTTTGGAAAAATCCTAATTGATTGTTCACTGAGCTATTTCTCAGCTCTGTCTGGACAAAGTAAATCATAATCACACAATTACAAAAAGCAGATTGTTCTATGAATACTATATATTTAAAAGGGTATAAGGGTATAAGTCTAATTAGTACCAATAGCTTATTTATACAAGTATTGTTAATATATGTTCACTTCACAAGTATTTAATGAGCAATGACAACTTATCATAATATACACCAATAAAAGTATTGGTGGGAAAACAAAAACATAAAGGAGTCTAGAAAGCAGACATGTAAACCTATTTTGGTAGGGCTACCTGAGGATATCTACTGAAACATACCAAGGGAAGACATCATATAAATAGATAAATGAAGAAAGAGTAAGAAATTGGCTAGGTCAGGTGGCGCCTGTGGCTTAGGGAGTAGGGCACTGGCCCCATATGCCTGAGGTGGTGGGTTCAAACCTGACCCCGGCCAGGAAAGAAACAAAAGAAGAAATTGGCTAGGCTAATAGCATAAGGAAAATGGCAAGGATGTAGGGGTGGTATTCCCATCATAGGAAAGAATATGTGCAAAGAAATGTCTGGGCAGGACAAAGAACAAAGGTTCAAAGATACTGTGGCTTAAGAAATAAACAGGAGACTTATTACATAAGACCTTCAGGCCAATTAAGAAGTTTGGACTTGGCTTGGTGCCTGAGGTTCAAGCAGCTAGGGTGCCAGCCACGTACACCAGAGCTGGTGGGTTTGAATCCAGCCTGGGCCTGCCAAACAACACTGACAATTACAACCAAAACATAGCCGGGCATTGTGGTGGACGCCTGTAGTCCCAGCTACTTGGGAAGTTGAGGTAAGAGAATTGCTTAAGCCCAAGAGTCTGAGGTTGCTGTGAACTGTGATGCCATAGCACTCTACTGAAGGCGACATAGTAAGACTCTGCCTCAAAAAAAAAAGAAGTTTGCACTTGATGCAAAAAGTAGAAAACAATCCCTCCTGATTTCATCTTCCTGACTTTACATCTACCTCCTCAGTATAATTATCCAAAATATTCCCTATTGAGAAGCATGGTTGTCTGGGGTGGGAGCAGGATGGCACCGGGAGTCACAGTGGACATTAAGTGCAAGGTCTGACAATTAAGTTTAAGAACTCATCCTAGAAAAAGTGCTAGATAACTCATTACTGAATATTGCTATGGTCACCTTCAAAGTACTCCTCTTTGGAAGCTATGCACCAATGCCAGTGACTAGTCTACCCTTTAAAGCAATTTTGGAACTCTTTTTATGGAATGACCATCAGTTCTGTAAATGGCACACAAAAACATGCAACAACTGGACAAAGAACTTACATATTTCTCCAAAGAAAATATACAAAAGGCAAAGATGTATATGAAAATATGTTCAATATCACTAATTATGAAGGAAATGCAAATGAAAACCACAGTGGGATATCATCTCACACAAGTTAGAATGTCCAGTAAGTGTTGGTGAAGATAGATAAATTAAAACCCTTTTTCACTGTTGGTAGGAATATAAAATAGTATAGCAGATATGGAAAACAGTTCCTCAAAAAATTAAAAATGGGGATGAGGAAAATGAGGAATTGTTCAACAGGTATAAAGTTCAGTTATACAAGACAGTTAACAATACTGTACCGCACACTTAAAAATTTGTTCAGAGGATAGACCTCATGTATCTGCTCCTACACAATAAAAAAGAAAAGAAAAAGAAGAAAAATCTCAAATCCATTCCCTTTCCCACTTTCTCTTTAACGTTTCCCCAATTCAGGCTCTCAACAGTTCTTGAAAACAACTGTCACGGCCTTCTAATTAGCCTGTTTAGGCACCTTTTCTCCCATTAAAGCAACTAACCTACAGTTACTTTCATAAAATACACATGTGATTTGCAAGCCCCCTTAGTATATACCATTTATGATTATTTTCTATAGGTCAATGCCAAAGAATATTGCATAGTAAGTAAACCTCTTCAGAACTGGCCCAACTACCTAGATAGCCATAACATCAAGGCTTAGTCATACATTCTACATTAAATTAACAGTTATTAGAACAAACTCTTGTGTTTAATTTTATATTTTGTTACTTATTCTATGCCCTGAGGCACTTAACTTAGAGTTATTTAATGTTACTCTTCCTCCTTCATGTTTCATCTCCTACAAATAATCAAGGTACAATTTTTTCCTGTTTTAACTTCATAGACAATATAAAATTTTCAGACTACTGTAATCTGCAATACAAAACACATTATGTGATCCCAGATATAGCTAGATCCAAAAGAAGTTAGATAAATTATCTGTCCATTTCTTACAAGCTAAAATATTTATAAAGGTCACGTGGTATAGTTACCACATTACACTTATTATAGATTTAAAAAATAGGCTGAGGTTTATAAAAGCATATGTTCTCCGAAATTCTTCTTAAGTTGGCCTGGCAAATTCATTTGTATAAGTAAATTCCTCATCATCGTGCACTTCTAAACTCCAATCAGAGGTTTTCTATTACTCAAAGACATTCCTATTGGAATGCCTGTCATATTCAGAATTGAAAACATCATCCTCTTTCAAAATATGATCCTCCGCTCAAATGTCTTATTTTTATACCTTCATGATAATTTTTTTCTAGTCTAAATTTTTCCAAGCTTTACAATCAGCACATCAGAAACTAGGTAAAACCACACGGACCCTGTGTCTGCGTTTAACAAGAATGACCACTAGACTGCATTGTTGTCTTATCTGGTGAAACAGATGAAGGAGAGAGGTATATGTCGCCACTTAGTACTAACTCACCAAAATAAGCTGTAATATTATCACTTACCTAGAAAAATACATATGAATAAACATGTAACATGTATGTGAATAATCAAGTTACAAAAGTAACATAAAATAATTCATATTTCAAAGAAAATATTCACTTTTACAATTAGTTAAAATACTTAAATATACCAACCATGAAATTAAATTTTTGAAATTAAGTTTATTTGAAGAAGGAAAAAATATTAAGTAAATGCTGTATACCTCTTAAAACATTTCTCTGAAATATCATACCATATCATTACATATTTAAGATTTAAACATCTAACATGCAATGTCTATTAAAATGTACATAATTTATTTGAATCAAAATAAAAATATATCTTTATTAATAAGTAATACTATTCATCTGGTCTCTTTTAGCTCTCGCTTAATATACAAATGCATTCCTTTTCTCCAAAACACAGCAGCTGGGAATGAAAGGAAAGATTTCAAATGATCATTTTCTCATCATATTCCATCATCTTTTCATCAGTTTATCCTAGCTTTTCTTTGAGCTCCATTCTTTTACAAGAGGTCTCTTTTTAGATCAATCCATATTTCCATAATCCACACTGCTGTTTCCTCCCCAGGGTGGACTAACCCCCACATCCAGAACTATAGCTTACAACTGTCATTAAGCCTCATAACAATAACAAGATAACAAAAGAACTGGTGGGGATGAGACTAGCTAGTACCATATGTTGATTAAGTTTAATATTTTCAGCTAATATATAATATTTTTTAAACTTTAAACTTTTAGTAGTGAAGTGCCTTCATATCTACTGTTCTCCCCAATTATACTTCAGTCTTCAATTTTAAACATTCATGAGAAACCTAGCAATACTTCCTTTAAAGATCTTATCTATTAGTAACATACTAAAAGGGGGAGGAAAAACAAAAATCCCCAAACAGAAAGGTTAGGTGGTAATCATGGATAGGTATTCATTTTATATCCCACAAGCTCCACCTATTCCTTATATAAAAAAAAAAACCTAAAGGTCATTTTTTAAAGCAGTATGCAGTTAAAGTAAGCAAGATCATTTCAAAGTAATATATTCCATGTGAATTAATTACACTTTATGCCAATTTTGAAAAGTCTTGAACTTCTATCAAGTAACATTTTAAAATGTTAATCTTATTGTCGCCATCCCTTATTTCATAGTTAACTAATTTTAACTTCTTTTTAAACTAAAGACAAACAAAATTTAAAAAAATAAAATTTTGAACTGGCAGATCCTTAGATGTCTAATATTACACTTATTCTTTTCTGCTAACTTTGAGAGATTTGCTTCTAATTTATTAGCCTGCCATGTATCACCTTGCAAAAATAAATTCTCTGCTGTTTCTCTCAAAGACTCATAACCCTTTATAGAATTAAATTTGCCATTTTACTTTTGCCAATGTTTACTGCTTAATAATGAGTCAGCTTTTATGAAAATACACTTATTTCTTTCAGTCTGCATCATCTATTATTTAGTAGTGAAGTGCCTACTAAGTTATGTAATTTTTACAGGATTCTCAGTAATGTCAGACCTTCCAGATTTGGCCTGAATCATTTATATAGTTAGAATATAATATTTTCACTGCCATAAAAATAGGTATACAAACTTCACCCCTAAGAACACATTAAAGTAAAATCTGTTCACCCGTCAGCAGAAAGTTAAGGTCATAAAGGTTTTTCAAATATAATGTATGCAAAAATATTCTTTTCAATAGGAGTTTGCAAGATCGCATGGTCCCATTGTGCAACAAGTATCTTAGCTATAAAGCAAAATTTCTAAAAATAATTACACGTTTCCAAATTAGTTTCCTTATTTGCAGAAAATTTCAAAATTAACATTAGAAAATATGTAAAAAGTGGGTAAAATAAATATGTGATCGTGTTTTGCCTTGAACTTCTAACAATGCATCTGCAAAAGAAATAAAAATCTTGTCTACATAAAGAAAGATAGGTAGAAAGAAGGTTGCCCCTCTTTTTAGTCATAAGAAAATACCAAAAAGATAATGCTGTGTATCAAAAAAGGATTGATTTTTTAAGATACTAAAATATACCACTGATAAAACTTTTGGAATATGAAATAAAAGCAAGCAACAATGATATAATTCTCTTACATTTACCCATCATCTCTTTTTATAAAATTTTATTTCAGTAGAAAATAAAATCAATTTACCTTAGAAATGCATGCTCATACATAAAATATGTACTCATAAAAGTAGTGAAATAAAAAGTTACTGTCCTACATCAGAAAGCAGTTCAAAACATTTCATTCCATTGAGAAAAACAATAGATAATATAGATGGCAAATAAATTCTTTTTTTCTAAGTCTGATATAATCAATTGGCAATTAAGAATGACAGAATCAAGCCCAAATTAGAAAATTTTTTAAATCCATTACTGTAGAAATGTCCAATCATTCAAATACTTATTTTGAAAGTGTTAGGATTTAATAAATTACTTCTGAATAATTTAGACCTTCTGAATGATGCAAGAGGCAAAATTATAAAATGCTCAGGTATCCATGTACTTCAGTTTCCAAACATGAAAAACTTTAATCATTCTGATCAAATCCCTTTTAAATTAACAAAAAGAATATTTTTAAAACGTGAATATGAAAAAATGTTAAATTAAAAAAGGGCATTCTTCCTAAACCACAAAGACCAATCATTAGACAATTTTGAAAATAAAAAGAAAAGTATACAGTGCTGAGTATATAGGATTTAGTATCATCTAACTAGATGGCTGTCTGTCGTTAAAAAAGGCCTATAAAAATACAGCTGAAAGGTAAAACTTAAAATGCTAAGCTATTCCCCAAGCAAACCTTCCAGGGCCACCAGCTCCTCCCATCTGGACCCGGGTACATGAGGTTCCAGTCCAGCAGGATCCAGGATCCAATGGGACCAGGCTAGAGTAACCTCCACCAAGCACCACAATCAGGGGAAAGAGTTGGTATGAGACAACCAGGCAGGCCATGGCCATGCCAGGCAAAGACCAACGCCAGAGTCCCAGCCATCTGGAGGGGACTCGCAGCCCCACACAGATCCCAGAGACCCACCTGGCTGCCAGCAGCCTGAGCAGCCTCAGAAGCTCCCACCCACCACTCAGGCCCATGCCCATTTCAGCAGCAGCCCTCCACATGGTGCGAAGGGAAGGGCTCCCAGGAGAGGGAAGAGGCACAGCACATGGCTGAGGAAGGAGAACATTAGCCCTCCCCAGAGGTATCTCTCCTGGCCTAGAGCTACCTGCTTTCTTGAGGGCCATTTTCTTGAAAGTTTGTGTCCAAAATGGTACACATTATACATGGGGGAGCATTTTACAACAGCAAAATACAGTAATTTCTACCAAGATTTGCTTATGTAATAGAATTTTTGTTGTTGTTGTTGTAGGTAAAAATAATCATGCAACATGTGCACATCTATAAGAGCATTTCTAAATGCATTTTTATCACCAAGCATGAACACATACTAGGTTGTAGACATATATTAAAATTTGTTCTTTTTTTTTTTTTTTAACTCTCTACAGAAATAAGGGGCAAGAAGAACACAGAAGTCAGGTACTCATCATGAACAGTTGATCAGGGACCTACTAAATTTTCATGATCCCTGACTTCTCTGCTAGGCCACTTCTTTATATATGTACTTTGAGGAATCCTATAGTATCTATCATAACACCAGTTTGAAATCTTTCTACATTTAAGGTGGTACACCACTCTGAAATCCATCTCTTAGTAAACTACCTTGCCTCCCATTTTTCTAGGAAAATTAAGATAACCTACCAGGAGTTTAATTCAACTTCCTCTGTATTGTCACTCATTCAACTAGCTATTCAAAAAACATTTATTCATATCTTATCACATTCCAGCCACTCTACTAGATGTGGAGATTGAAAAATGTGAAGATTCTCTCTTTTCCTTCAAGAAACATCCATACAGCAAAAAAAGGAAAAGAAGGAACTATAACTATAAAATTTAGAAGTTGCCTTGGAAGCTCAAAAAAGCCTTGAGAAAAGATTAATTTTTAAACTAGTATTTAAGAATACATAGAAGTACAAAACATACAAAAGAAGAAACAAAATGGAAAAAAGAAGCAAAACAAATGCCACAAGGGAGAAACAAGACCTGAGAAAAGACAGGGATATAGCGTGTGAAGGAAATTTGACCAGGCCCTTTCATTTACTAAATGCCTACCCCACTGCTTCCTACAGCAAATCCTAGAATGTAGCTATTACCTGTCATTCATAGCAGGGGATACCTTTCTGGTGGCAAAAACCCAAATAACTGACAGATGACGATTCAAACTCAAATCTGTATTATCTTAAAAAGTTCGTATAAGTCTTCAATTAAATGCAATAAATAATATTCTGAAAGTCTCTAGTTATCAATCTACCGCAACTTCAAATCATGAAGTAATTTCATCCTTCTTCTTTTCCAATACAATAGGGTATCACATTCATTTACTCTTACTTTATACGGCAGTGTTCTTACTCTCACTTTAAGAGAACCAAGTAAAGGGGGAAAAAAAACTCAGCAATGAAGACTTAAGGCTTAAATAAAACCTTTTATGCACTCCTGACCACCAGCATATCACCACATGTTAAGTATGGTGTAAGCATATATTTTATCCTATTTGGATTTGTTTTTCCAAATTTATACAGGTTTCTAATCAAATAAGCTAACGTGACAACCTCAGTAATGCATTCATGTTAGAAGTACAGCGAGAATGGTAGCTCACTTCTGATTCCCTGTCTAACTTTCCTTTTCCTAATAATTTCCTGGAAGGCAAGAACCTTTTTTTTTACTAACTTTATTGCACCAGATCCCCATCTTGCAAAAAAAGTACTTGATGATTAATTTTCCTTAAAATAGCCAAAGCTACGTGCTAATTGCCCAGATAAGTTCATATGTTCAATATTTGGCAAAAATTTTCATTTCTGATTTAAGAGTAATAATCAAAAATATTACTAAGAAAGACCTGAGAATATAATATTAGTTTTATAATTCTTTCAACTCTCTCCTACCTATCTATATTGGCACTATTTTAGGATACCCAAAAATTTTACTAAAAATGTTGATGTCTGTGCAACTATATGCTGTATTTGAAAAAGACCATTGCCTTTGTTGGGTTAGTATGACTATTTCCCTCTCTCTGTAGAGTACGGAAGAACTAGATTTAAAAGTCTCATAAATTAAAGAAGCTCTGTTCTGGATGACTTTTAAAGAAATATATATGCAAACGGAATATTCCTAACATCCTAGAGCTAGAGTCTTAAAATAACTCTTTTTAAAAAATTCAAATTTATATGTATTAAGGTAAATGTTAGTAAATGCATCAAGTTTTGTAATTTTTGATTGATAAAAAATAACTGTGTCTTCTCTGATTTAGCAATATAAAGTATAATACAAGCATACATAGTAGAACCTCTGTAAGGTGACCACCCTAGGGACTGTAACAAACTGGTCAACACACAGAGGTGGTTAACATAAGAAACTCGGCCTACTATACAGATACATGCATGGTCCATGTCCATTCTATGAAAATTAGTTCAACTTAAGGAAGTGGTCAATGCAGGGAAGTGGTCAACTATGGAGGTTCTACTGTCTTTTATCCTACTTGGGTTTGTTCTTGTCAAACTTTTATAGGGTTACTGAACAAATAAGCTAACATGATATTTGTTTTAGGTTATGCAAGTTTCTATTCAACTAAATTTATTCTATTAAATTTTATTTCAATAGTAATTATATTTTATAGTACACATTAACTTCCTGCTTAAATGTAATTTCCAAAATCTTTAGGTAACCAAAATGTTGAACTATATTAAATTGACTTAGTTTACTCCATCGGAGCCCAAACTGGAATGAGGGTTCCTGGGGCAAATTCTTATGGCTCCACCTTGAGTCATGACCCCTCAAGAGCACCAGGTTTGCCTTATAGTGGAGCACCAGGAGATAAAATTTATTTTGGACACGGGAGCAACCTTTTCTGTACTTCTCTCTAAACCTGGTCTTTTATCTCCCAAATCCATAATTATACAGGGGGTGTCTGGAAAGCCTGTTACCAAATTTTCCTCCCAGCCTTTAAGCTGCAATTGGGATGACTTGCTGTTCTCCCCTGCCTCCCTAATCATGTCTGAAAGTCCTGCTCCCCTTTTGGGGAGGGACATACTAACTAAAATAGGAAATTTTCCCTCCGGAGATTTAGTCATGATCAAAACTCTTCCCTCTAATTCACCTTCCCTAACCCCAACTTGGGAAGTCCCCTTTCCTGTTATCTTGTCTTCTTCTACAGCTGTTAAAGTTCTAGGAATTGATTCTTGCATACATCATTCACTAGTAAAATCCTGGAACCTTCCATATTCTATGGAGGCAGACAATGAAGACAGCCAACCACAGACCACCTGCACTTAAATGTCATCAAGCTACATGCAATAAAGATGGTTCCAGTCCATGAACCCCTGTATCACTCTCCCTCCAGAGAAACCCTAACTGCCCCCTTCTATCATCACCCGATTCAGAAGGAAGCAGTTAGATTGAGTCTTCACCCTTTTTCCCTAACAGCAGTTAGAATTTCTACTCGGAAAGGGAGAATTGATGCAGGACATTTGGTGCCCTAGCCAGCTCAGTGGAGCTGGTGGACCCCCGTCTCCTCCTTGGCGGTGTCTGTGCTGCGGCAGCCAGCTGAAGAACCAGCGGGCTGGATGACAGGCAAAGAGGGAAACCTCCCCCCGTCACTGGAGGGTCCAATAGCCAAAAAGGCTGGACAACTGCCAAGGAGACACTTGTGCCTTGGTGTCTTCTTCACTTTACACTTAGGACTAAATGTGGGAACCCCCATTTCATATGCCTAGGTCAATTTCATGTGAATTTCCTAGGCCTCAATTCCATGAATGGACTGTGTCTATTCATTGATACATTCATTCACTTTGCCCTGGCAGAAGGGACTGTGTTCATTCATTTCCTGGCCAAGGAACCCATACACCTATATATACCCCAAGACTAAAAGCCTAAAGGGGGAGATGGGGAAAGACCGGGAGAGAAACAGAGAGAGCTTTTCCCTCCCCACTTGAGTTCTCTCTCTCTCTACCAGGAACTTTAGTGTTTTCTGTATTCTTTTCTGTTCTAAATTCTGTCTTACCACTGGAAAAAAAAAAAAGAAAGAAATATTAGACTTAAACCTGACCCTAGAACAAATGGACTTTACAGACCTCGACAGAACATTTCACCCTAATAAAACTGAATATACATTCTTCTCATTAGCCTGTGGGTCATCCTCCAAAATAGATTATATCCTAGGACACAAGTCTAACCTCTGCAAATTTACAAGTATAGAAATTATTCCTTGTACTTATTAGACCACCAGGGAATAAAAGTTGAACTCAATAGCAGTGGGAATCTCCATACTCAAACAAAGTCATGGAAGCTAAATAATGTTAGGCTGACTGATACCTGGGTTAAAGACGACATTAAGAAGGAGATCACCAAATTTTTGGAACTAAATGACAACGAAGTCACAAATTATCAAAACCTATGGGATATTGCGAATGCAGTCCTAAGAGGGAAATTTATAGCATTGGAAGCCTTAACTAAGAAAACAGAAAGAGAGGAAGCCAATGACTTAATGGATCATTTCAAGCAACTGGAAAAGGAAGAACATTCCAAACCCAAACCCAGCATAAGAAAAGAAATAACCAAAAATTAGGGCAGAATTAAATGAAATTGAAACAAAAGAATCATTCAGAAGATCAACAAAACAAAAAGTTGGGTTTTTTGAAAAGATTAACAAAATTGATAAACCTTTGGCCAACCTAAACAGAAATACAAAAGCAAAATCTCTAATATCATCTATCAGAAATGATAAAGGAGAAATAACAACAGACACTTCAGAAATTCAAAAAATCCTCAATGATTACTACAAAAATCTCTATTCCCAGAAATATGAAAATCTGAAGGAAATGGACCAATACCTGGAAGCACACTACCTTCCTAGACTCAACCAGAAAGAATTAGAAATCTTGAATATACCTATATCAACCACTGATAGTCACTGATCTCAAGGTTTACAGTCTTACCAGATCTTAATGCCACCCCTGGAAGTGGCTATTATCCCACAGATAGAGGAAATGAAGTCTAGAAGGAGGCAACAACTTGGGCATCCCTAGGTAAATTCCCAATTTCTCAACTTCCCTGATACTAAGACCTCATTGTTTCAATAAACACATATTTTGCATGTTCTATGTGTCTTATGCACTGTATTCTAATAATAAAGTAAGCTAAGAAAAGAAAATGTAATTAAGAAAATCCCAGTGACTCAACTTCAAAACACTTATAAGTGATCAAGGAATACAGCAGCATCTCAGGATACAAAATCAATACTTATAAGTCAGTAGCTTTTATATAATAGTCAAACTGAAAAAACAATCAAAGACTCTATTCCTTTTACGATAGTGCCAAAGAAGATGAAATATCTGGGAATTTACCTAACGAAGGACATGAAAAATCTCTATAAAGAAGACTACGAAACTCTGAGAACAGAAATAGCTGAAGATATTAACAAATGGAACAACATACCATGCTCATGGCTGGGTAGAATCAACATTGTTAAACTGTCCATACTACTCAAAGCAATCTACAGATTTAATGCAATAGTAAAGCACAATTGTCATACTTTAAAGAACTGGTACTTCATTTTATATGGAATCAGAAAAAAACTCAAATAGCAATACATTACTCAGACATAAGAACAAATCAGGAGGTATCACATTACCAGAATTCAGGCTATACTATAAATCTATAGCATTGTACTGGCACAAAAACAGAGAGGTAGATTTATGGAACAGATAGAGAACTAGGAGATGAACCCAACTGCTTATCATCATTTGATCTTTGACAAGCCTATCAAAAATATTCAGTGGGGGAAAGACTCCCTATTTAACAAATGGCGCTGGGTGAACTGGCTGGAGACCTGTAGAAGACTGAAACTGGACCCACACCTTTCCCCATTATCAAAAATTGATTCTCACTGGATAAAAAATTTAAACTTAAGACATGAAACTATAAAAATACTAGAAGAGAGTGCAGGGAAAACACTTGAAGAAATTGGCCTGGGAGAATATTTTATGAGGAAAACCCTCCCCCCTCCCACCCGGGCAATTGAAGCAATACCAAAAATACATTACTGGGATCTGATCAAACTAAAAAGCTTTTGCACAGCCAAGAGCACAGTAAGTAAAGCAAACAGACAACCTTCAGAATGAGAGGAGATTTTTGCAGGTTATGCTTCTGACATAGGTCTGATAATTAGAATCTACACAGAACTCAAACTAATCAATAAGAAAAGAACAAATAACCCCATTTCTATGTGGGCAAGAGACTTGAACAGAAACTTCTCTAATGAAGACAGGTGCATGGCCTACAAACACAGGGAAAAATGCTCATCATCCTTAACCACCAGAGAAATGCAAATCAAAACCACTTTGAGATATCATCTAACTCCAGTAAGATTAGCCCACATCACAAAATCCCCAAACTACAGATGTTGGCGTGGATGTGGAGAGAAGGGAACGCTTCTACACTGCTGGTGGGAATGCAAGGTAATACAACCTTTTTGGAAAGAAGTTTGAAGAACACTCAAGGAACTAAAAGTAGTTGCAATTCCTTACTAGGTATATACCCAGATGATCAAAAACTATTATTTTACAACAAAGACATTTGCACCAGAATGTTTATTGCAACCCAATTCATAATAGCCAAGACATGGAAACAGCCCAAGTACCCATCAACCCATGAATGGATTAACAAATTGTGGTATATGTACACCATGGAATACTATGCAGTCATAAAAAAAGATGGAGACTTCACATCTTTTATGTTTATCTGGATGGAGCTGGAATATATTATTCTTAGTAAAGTATCTCAAGAATTGGGGAAAAAGTATCCAATGTACTCAATACTACTATGAAATCAATATGTAACCACCTACACACTCATACAAATGGCAAAACATAACTATAGTCCAGAAAGTAGAAGGAAAGAGGAGAAAGAAGGGAGGAGAGAGGGGATATAGGAGGAGGAAGGGCATTTGGGGTGACCTCACCTAATGTGCATGATGCAATGGTACATTTCAAAACTATTAAGAAATGAGTATAATTGTGATGAATGTGTTACTTAGTTCAATGTAAACATTTCACATTGTATATGGAAGCCTGCCAGACTGTTTAATCATGTCTATTTGTTTTCTGGCACTGTTTCTTCTATGTCTTCATTGTATGGTACTAGTTCAGAAGCATGCATTTCCATCACATCTTCTTGTGTGAATTCCTCTGGTGTGATGCTGATTAGCTCGTGAATTTCTCCAAGAACCATAATCTCCAAACCCTTCACACCCCACCTTTTTTTTCTTTTCTTTCTTTCTTTTTTTGTCATATCTGCATCTCTCTTTGATGATCTCCTTTGTTGGCTGTTATGTACATGCTGTGAAGTCATGTACATCTAGAAACTGTTTTCTCTACAAGAATGTCTAGTTTGAGGCTTGATGGCTTTTATGTTTTTTTCCCCACAACAATGGCATCCTCAATGGTATAATCTTTCCAGAGTTTCAAAATGTTCTATTAGGGCTCTCTCCCATAGCATTGACATTCCTTTCCATAGAGTGGAAAGAGTGTAGTGACATCATGGTTCTTATTACCTCCAATATAGGAGCTGAATGAGAGATGCTGTGTTTTGGTGGGGCAAGTAGACCATTTTAACACCTTCACTGTTGAATTCAAGGGGTTCTGAGTGGCCAGGGGCATTGTCCAATTTCAAAAGAACATAAAAAGGCAGTCCCTACTGGCAAGGTACTTTAACTTCAGGGATAAAATACCAATGGAACCAATCCTGAAAAAGTATTCTTCATGTCTGGATCTTCTTGTTATACAACCAAAAAACTGGCTGCTGGAGTTCATCTTTTCCTTTCAGCTTTTGGGTTATCAGCTTTATAGATAAGGGCAATCCTGATTATCAACCACTGTGTTTTCCCAAAACAGTGGAGTTAGTCTGTTCCCTTCCTGCCTCAAATCTTGCTGCTTGCTTCTCTTCCTTACTAATAAATGTCCTTTGTGGCATTTTTTTTTTTTAAATTTCAGAATAGGACATTTTCATCTGCATTACAAACTAGTTCAGGAAGATCTCTTCTCCCCAATGATTTTCTAAATGACATCTGAGAACTCATCTGCTGCCTCTTAGTCAGCATAAGCTGCTTCTCCTATTATCTTTACTTTTTTAAAAGCCAAACCTCTTTCTAAAATTATCAAACCATCCTTTGCTGGTATTAAATTCTCCAGCTTGAGATCCTTCACCTTCCTTTTGCTTTGACATATAATGACTTCACTTTCTCAAATCATATTATGTGAGTCTACAGGTATGCATTTTTATAGCATTCTTGCACCCACATAAAAGCTGCATTTTCAATATGAGATTAAATGCCATGTTTTCATACCTCCTGGTGTGGCTACCGTGACAGCTTTAAAATTTTCCTTTCCTTTTTTTCACAATCATCCTTATGCTGGATTCATTTATCTTGAAATTGTTAGCAATGGCAGCTACAAAACATAATGGTACGTATGGTCATTAAACAATTTAACATTTTCTTGTGATGTCAATGACTTTTTTCTGCTTCCTGAGAACAGAGTTAGTGTCTCTCATGGCACTTGGCATGGGTCCCAGGCTGCTATTAAGGTTTATGGTATTGCACTAAACATGATGAAAAATACCTGAGAACCATGAGAGATCACTTTTTGCTGTGATACACCATATACTGGAAAGACAAACTGTTGGCATGGAGACCATTAGCATCACATGGTGTTTTCAGTGGATACTTACAATATGTGTGCTCACCATGATGGCAAGAGGAGGTGGCTACGAAATTATCACAGTAGTGCAGTAGTGTTACAGTTAATTTTATGCAATTATGATTTAATACTGCATCTTGGCATTTATTTACAATTTACTCAACTGCAAATGTCACCATGTACTGTCTGTTTATGTGTGCATTTTGATAAATTTTAACATTTTATATTAGACATGTGTATATTTTATGGTAGCAAACTAGTATTTACATATTTATGCATTCATGACATACCTTTTTCTTAAGTTTTTTCAATATTCCTAGGTTATGTGTTTCATTTGGGAGATTTCTTAGATTGTAGCAAGTCTCAAAAAATTTGCAAATCAAACCCATTCAAGGGCAAAATGTATGTGTATTTCAGCAAGTAGATATTCTTCTGTTCCTTAGGGTCCAGCTAGAGAGGGACGCAACATTTAGTTTTGTTCTTGTTTCTGGCCTTGGTTTTTTATTGTTTCATTGCATTACCTTTTCATGGGGAAAGCTTGATGGCGTGACAAGACACCACTACATTTTTTTTGCAGTAGCCAATACTGACAACTTTCCTCACATCTTCAGTGAATTGACAATTCCTTAATTTTTTAAGTTATGTGAAAATTATGGAGATTATAGAGTCAACCACGGAAAGAATTGTATAACAGCCTAAATCTAATTTTTTTAAAAAATTGACAAATGTATCAATAAGATGGTGAGAGAAAAGGGACCAAATATGCCAGTCTAAATAAGAATATTGATGCAATGTACACAGTTATGGTTAAATAAATAAATAAATAAGCAAAGATACCAGAAAAAAAAAAAAAGAAATAGTACCTGTGCTGGCCTTGAAGGAGATCTCTTTATTCATTATTTAAAGAGAAGGGCATAAATTATGCTGTGTCATTTAATAAGCATCAACTTAAAAGATAATAGAATAATCAGTTTCTCTTGCACAAAAATTTCTTGCCACTACTAAGATAAAAGTGGTTGAACTAGGTCAGGAGTGCTAGAAGGATTAAAAATTTATGAATTACCTCCTGGAAATAATTTTCTGGTACAGAAATGTAATAAAATACCCACTCTCCTGTGTCCTCCTAAAAAAAAAAAAAGAAAAGAATATGGATGCAAAAATTTTAAACACTATATGGAAAGTGGAATCCAAAAATATTATATCTCAAAGCCAAGTTAGGTTTGTTTCAAATGTAACAGTCTAATACTAATACTAAGCAACATTTTAATTTAATTTAACAAAGTATAAAGTCCACAGGATCATACAGGCCAATGTTGAAACTGGATTTCATACAATTCAACATCAATTTCTGATTGTGGTATTATAAAATCTAATAAGAAAAAGTTCTTAATCTTATAAAAATATTTATCAGGAAACAACATATCACAATAATGAGACAGAGCTAGAATTTCCCTTAAGGTCCAGGTATCCTGACTGCTTTGCTAATTTTCAACATTATCTGGCAGATTTTGAAAATTTTATTGAAACAAAAAATTAAATAGTTGACATAAATTTATAAGAAGGAGGAAACAAGATTGAAATTGTGGCTGATGTTATAATTTTCTACATAAAAATCTTAGCAAATCAAGTAAAACTATGAAAATTAATGAATATTATAGAATTTTCAAAATTTGACATAATTTTATTACTAATGGCTATGAATAAAATGTAATACAAAAACCCATAAAAGATAGCAAAAAGAAAATGCATTACAATAGCACCTAGAAAAATACTTGTTGAACTAAAAGAACTCCATGAATATGGAAAGGACACACACACTAATATGAAAAATATTCAAAGTATATTACCTTTTTCTTAGTGAGTTATATAAAATTATTTGGATCAAAGAAACCCAAGCTAAAATAATAATATTATACTTTAAAAACATACCAAACAGGGAATAAGTACAGAATTATTACAAACAATACTGAAGAATCTTTAGGTTAAGCTACAAATTTGATAAAGTACAGTTTATCTATTTTTCTCTTTCATTGATTGTGTTTCGATGTCATGGCTAAGAAACTATTTTCAAATCTCAGCTCTTGAAGATTTAGTCTATATTTTCTTCTGAGAGTTTAATAGGTTTACTTTATACCATTAAGTCTCTTATTTCATTTTGAATTAATTTTTGTATATGGTGTGAAGTGTGGGGCCTGATTTCACTCTTTTGCATGTGGATGACCAGTTACTCAAGTACCATGTATTGAAAAGATTATTTTTTTCTCCCATTGAATCATTTCGGCACCATAAGGAAAATAATTGACTCAGTTGCCTATATGTCTTTGCAATGCCAGTACTACACTCTTTTGATTGCTGTAGCTTTGTGTGAAGTTTTGAAGAAAATTATCTGTTTGCAGATGACATGATCACGTACATATAAAACTCTAAAAATGTCACATACTCAAAAAATACTTGCTGGAAGAAATAATCGAATTCAGTCAAGTTACAAGATTTAAAATCAAAGTACAAAAATCACTGGGATTTCTATACACCAACAACAAACTATCCAAAGGGGAAATTAAGAAAACTTAGGGGTTAACTTAACCAAAGAGGTAAAAACCCTATACACAGAAAATTACAAAAACATGGATAAAGAAAATTGTAAAAATCCACAAGTGGTAAGACATCCCTTGCTCATAAATTGGAACAACTGATATCTCCAAAATGTAACATTTAATATCTTTTAAACTACATTTTTGAGTGATTTTTTTAATGGGTTATCCTAGGACTTACAATATACATACTAACTCAGAATCAATGTCAAATTTGCACTAATGTCAATAAAATATGAAAATTGTTCTTTTTAGCTTGATTCCCCCTTTTATGTGTTATTATTATTATTATGCACATTACAGTTATACACATCCACAACACAAACCTTCAGTAGTGTTGTAACTGTTGCTTTATGAGAAATTTCTAAAAACTTACTTATAAAATTTTAATATTAATTTTCTCATTTACCTTGTTTAATTCTCTTGATTGGTTCTGTGGATTCGAGTTACCATTTGGTATCGTTTTCTTACTCAGTAAAGTTATATTTCTACCCTTTCTTTTGTTCTTTGATTTTCTAATATATTACATATCTATGTGTTATAGGCCTGCAAACACATTTCATAGAAAATGTTTTGTTTGCTTTAAAATGAGTTAAGAGGCTGGGCACAGTGGCTAACACCTGTAATCCCAGCACTTTGGAAGGCTAAGATAAGGCCAGGAGTTCCAGAGCAGCCTGAGCAATATAGAGAGAATCTGTCTCTAAAGAAAATATGAAAAATTCTAAATTATCTGGGCATGGTGGTATGAAGCTATAGCCCTAGCTATTCAGGGGGCCAAGGTGGGAGGATTGATTGAGCACAGGAGTTTAAAGTTGCAGTGGGCTATGATAGTACCATTGTGCTCTAGCCTATGTGACAGGTCAAGACCCTGTCTCAAAAAAAAAAAAAATATATATATATATGTGTAAATACATGTATATATACACACACACATATATATACATATATATATTCTTTTCTTATTGCACATGTATGTATGTTTGTGTGTATATATATGTATTTATATATATACATGTAAACCCTGTCTCTAAAAAGTATATATGTATGTATGTATATACATATACATAAATTTAAAAACTGAGTTAAGAGAAGAAAATATGTAATTATAATTGAAATATATATATTATCACATACTAATTACCTTTATCAGTGCTCTTTGTCTTTGTTTGTGGATTTGAATTACTTTATAGTTTTTCTTTTTTTATTGAAAAAACTTCCTTAAATATTTCTTATAAGGCACATTTGCTAGCTACAAATTTTCTCAAGTTTTGTTTATATGGAAGTATCTTTATGTCACCTTCATCTTTGAAAGATATTTTTCTTGGAATTAAGTGTCTTGGTTGACAGTTTTTTCTTTTAGCACTTTAAATATGCCATCTTATTGTCTGCGGGCCTCCATTATGTCTGATAAAAATCTGCTGCTAATCATATTGTAAAATGTTTTTCTCTTACTGCTTTTATGATTTTCTTCTCATCTTTCAATATTTTGCTTAAGAACATGTCTGAGTATGAACAATTGTTTTACGTTTATCCTATTTTAAGTTAGCTGAGTTTGCTGGATTTTTAGATTGTCACCAAAATGGGAAGGTTTTTGCTTTTTTGTAATATTTTGATGCTACTTCTTCTCCCTTCTGTTACTCTTGATAAGCATATTTGATGCACTTAATGGTCTGCCATTTATCTGAGGCTTTGTTATGTTTTCCTCATTTTTTTCTGTTTTTCAGTTTGTAGAATCTCTGTTGATCTTCAGGTTACTCAATTCTTTGTTCTGACACCTAAAAACTATTGTGCTCCTCTAGTGAATTTTTCATTTTGGGCCTAGTACTTTTATACTTAGGAATTCCATTTGTTTCTGTTTTGTAATTTCTATTATGTTTTCTATTTGATGAATCATTGTTACCACACCTTCCTTCAGTTCTTTTTATACAATCTTTAAAATCACTTTGTTGATATTCACAAAATAACTTACTAGGATTTTACTGGGATTACACTTAATGTATGGATCAAGTCAATAAGAATTAAACCATGAAATAGTGAGTCTTCCTACCCATGAGCATCTATTTATTTAGCTATTCCTTGATTTCTTTTTTCAGAGGTTTATATTTTTCCTCATGTAGAACTTGTGCATGTTTTGTTAGATTTATACCAAAAGTGGTTTTGAGGGGGATTTTTGGTGCTAGTGCACATAGTGTTGTTATTAATATCAAATTCCAATTATTTATTCCTAGTATATAGGAAAGCAGGGTTTTTTTTTTAAATATGTTTATCTTTTATCCTGAAACTTTGCTATAAATGCTTATTTTTTTCCAGCTTTCCAATTTTGGGGTTGTTGATAATTCTTTGGAATTTTCTACATAGATACTGATATCTTCTGTGAATAAAGAGAGTCTTATTTCTTTCTTTTTAATCAGTATGTATTTTTTTCTTATTGCATTAGCTAAGAATTTCCATATGATGTTAAATAGGAGTGGTGACAGGAGAAACCCATGCATTTTTCCTGATCACACTGGGAATATACACAGCTACTCACTATGAAGAATAAGGTTTGTTATAGATTTTTTGTAGATATTCTTTTTTTTTGGATAAACAAGCTTATTCATAAATTTAGTCACCATACAAAATTGACCTAAAAACTTCAATAGAAGGATAAAATTTTAAAACCACTTGGAAGGCCATCTCTGCTAAGTGATTTTCCCAGGACAGTAACCAGCTGTAACCTAACCCAACGCCATCTTAACCAGCAGAGGTTGAATGAGCTGTGTGCTCCCCCTCCCCCCACAGCAAGTTTACACTAATACAAACTCCACAAGGAAAAGAATTTAGGGATCATCTCCTCATGCAGAGGAGCAAAACTCAACCTAGTTATGAGACCAACCACAACGCAATGAAAAGCACTAACTAGTTCTTCAGACTATTAACAGATGATGCTGGTGTGAATAACTTGTATTTTATTCTAGAGCCCTTATAAATAAAATCCCCCAATTAGTGTTTGCATCTTCAGCTAGAGGGTTAGTTAACACGTGGTAGAATAAGGACTTATGCAAGGTATAATGCACATAGCACTTTACTACTGTGAAAACAAGTTTAGTCTAGTTAGGAGAAAGCCAACTGGACTCTAAATTACACACTCCTTA
>CAUYON010032763.1:0-21329 GCA_963573935.1 Arctocebus calabarensis
TATCTAGTCTCTGTAGTTTCCCTTTTATATCTGGGGCTGCTTGGTCTATGAAGGACATTGCTATGGTCGCTTTATGTTCTGGCGTCTCAGGGTCAAATGGGGTATACATGCGGAACCCTTCGAGGAGCCGTTCCATAAAGGCGGCCCGAGACTTGTCCTTGCCCTGGGTTATAGTTCTCACCTTGGCCAAATTAGTGGGGCATTTTCCCGCTGCCTTGAGACCTGCCAATAGAACCTGGCGATAGATTGGGAGACGCTCTCTACCGTCAGGGGTTTCATGGTCCCAGTGTGGGCGGGTGAGGGGGAACCCCTCGTCGATTTCATTTGGTAGAAGCGTAAGGCCCCCTCCGGGTCCCGGTACATTTTTCTGGGCTTCTAAAAGGAGTCGCTGCTTTTCTTCTGTAGTTAGGAGAACCTGCAAGAGTTGCTGGCAGTCATCCCAGGTGGGGAGGTGAGTTAGGAGAATGGATTCGATGAGAGAGGTTAAAGCCTGGGGGTCTTGGGAGAAAGAGGGGTTGTGAGTTTTCCAATTATAGAGATCCAAAGTGGACAAGGGCCAATATTGGAAAGTCCGATTGACCATTCGGAGTGGGAAGAGGGAGGATTGCCAGGTATCGTTAGGTGGATTTTTGTGCCTCTGAAGCCTAAGGTGGAGAGGAGAAGGGGAAACTGGTTCAGGGGTCACGGGGTGTTGAGGAGGAGAAGTTGGGGAGGTGAGTGGAGGGGCCGACGGCGGGGGAGAAGAGATCGAAGAGGTCGGAGTGGAGGAGGAAGCGAGGGAGGGCGGAGCGGGGGAAGGGGTAGGGAGTGGGGAGGACTGGTAAGACAGAGGCGCCAGGAGGGGATTGGGGAGTATCGGGGGTCAGAGAGAAGTAGGTTCCGGCCCCCATCATCAGGTAGAACAGGCTTCTTCAGACCCGCTCGGGGTGAGGGCCCTGGTGTCTCTAAAGGGAGGAGGGTCGACACCAGGGCGGCCGGATGAAGGAAGGGTCTAAACCACGGGGGTGAGTTGGTAACTAAGTCTTTCCAGGTGATGATATAGGCTACCTGATCTGGATGGCCATGTGGTCCCGGGGAAAAGACGATGTCTTTCACCTGGGAGATAATAGAGAGGTTAAAGGTTCCATCCTGAGGTCATCCCACATTGAAAGTCGGCCACTTGGAAGAACAGAAAGTCTGCCAATGGCCTTTGCAGACGTTAACCGACAGGTTGTGAGCTCGAACCTGGACGTTCGAAAAATGTTGTAAAGTTAGGGTTAGGGGGGTGGGAACTGTCTGCCCCATATTGTGTCCAAAAAGGGTAAGGAAGATAAGGATTCCAACAAAGACAAGAGACAAGCACACACAGACAAGTCGTGCAACAAGATAATGCCGCCACAAAACCAAATTTGATTCAGATGGCAGGGGGAGCCTGCCTACAGAGGTGAGGAGGCCAATGGTATCGTCGGCCGCCCTCCAGACCACCCCCCCCCAGGGTGCTGGGAGGAGGGTCCGAGCACTTCTGCTCCTTTCTGGTTCCCAGATTCAGAATCAGATGGCAGGGTAAACCCACCTATGGATGGCAGGGTAAACCCGCCTACAGATGGCAGAGTAAACCCGCCTACGGATGTGAGGAGGCCAATGGTATCGTCGGCTGCCCTCCAGATGGCAGGCAGA
Organism: Arctocebus calabarensis; assembly: GCA_963573935.1. Lineage (NCBI taxonomy): Eukaryota > Metazoa > Chordata > Mammalia > Primates > Lorisidae > Arctocebus > Arctocebus calabarensis. The sequence goes on from CAUYON010032763.1 coordinate 1,657, forward strand.
GCCTGCCTACAGAGGTGAGGAGGCCAACGGTATCGTCGGCCGTCCTCCAGATCAACACCTGGGCGTCCCCCAGGGTGCTGGGGGGGGGAGAGTCCGGGCACGTCTGCCCCTCTCTGATCCCAGATACAGAATATACAAAAGACACAAAGCCACACAGTGGGCGCTATTCGCCGACACGACAAAAAAGACAGAATTTGAGGAAAAAAAAAAAAAAAGGAAATACGTACGCGTCCACCCGTAGGGGGCCTGGGCCGATGTGGAGTGGTGTCGGGGTCTTTCCGGCGATCACGCAAATCCCAGACGAGCCCCCAATTGTTGGACCCCAAAAGGGTCCTGGGATGGGGATCACCGCCAGAGACCACTCGACCACCAGGGATTCCACTTAAAATTTATTTCTAGCACTAGCTAGGGTCTTAGCGCGCTAGAGTCCCTCAGCCTCAGGGAGGAGGAAGAAGAACCCCCCCTTTGCTGTTACAGTCTGAACCCATCTTAGCTGTTACAGGCTTAACCCAGCTCTCTCCTCTGCTGTCCCCCCACCCTGCTGTTACCGGCTCTCTCTCTCCCGCTGTTGTCCCCCCCACCCTGCTGTTACGGGCCTTCCTCCGCAGACCCTACCACCCTGCTGTTCCCGGCCTGCCGTTACTGTTACAGGCTCCCCTCAGCCTCTCCTCCGCTGTCCCCCCCACCCTGCTGTGTTACCAGCCTTCCTCCGCCACCCCTACCACCCTGCTGTTCCCAGCCTGCCGTTACTGTTACAGGCTCCCCTCAGCCTCTCCTCCGCTGTCCCCTCCCACCCTGCTGTTACTGGCCTTCCTCCGCAGACCCTACCACCCTGCTGTTCCCCCCTTATATAGAGCGCGGGGAGGGGCGGGGCGATCCAGAGAGGTGGCACAACCTGATAGGTCAGGGTAGGCGGGGTGATGAGGATCAAGGTTTGGACTGCTACTTTACTAACCTTCCGGGGTCAGGGTGCAGGGTGTGGACTGCTACTTTACTAACCTTCCTGGGTCAGGGTGCAGGGTGTGGACTGCTACTTTACTAACCTTCCTCTTTCAATTTCAACATGTAGGTAGTTCCTAATTCTTTAACAAATCTTATTTCCAAAGTTTGTTTGGAACCAGGTTTTACAAACTGGGAAAAATTTTCCATTAAAAGTGGTGTACATTAATATAGCAAAAAAACATACAAACACAAAAAATCTGCATGAAATATTATATTAAAAAAAATAACCCAACAATTTCAAGACATCCATGACATCCCAAACAGGGAAGAGTGAGGTCAAGGTTGGAGCAGCAGAGAGAAGCTGAAACAGAACCATTCAGCCTTCATAACGAGGGATGAGAAGGAGAATCATGCTCCATCTCCACGGGGTGGGACGCTAAAATCTGCTTCAAGAAGAGCAGGGATCAGGCATGATCTCCTGCAGTGACGTCATATGTAAGACCTTAACTGACCAAATCGTACGAAAACCAGCACTGACTTTGGTAGTTCAGGAGTGAAAACTATTCTTGGAATATAAAAGAGAAACATGTAACCCATGAGCTCCTGGGCTCTTAGCAGGCAGCATGAGACCATCCAAGGAGAAACCTGGCAAGAAAAGAGGATCCAAAACCCCAAAATCAGACACAAGAAGAAACAGTGTGTTCTGCTTACTTCTTTGAGCCACCAGATCAGGCCAGAGAGTATTGGGGCCTGCCTTTCCTCTCTTTTCTTCTACCTATGTTACGTTTTGAGAACTGAATTAAATCTACTGCCCAATTCAGAGTGCAACATTACATGTCTCCTCTGCCTATGCCAGAGCTCCTTGTTGTATATATATTTTTTCCTTTCATGCTTATTTTCATCTGCTTTCCCATCTCTACTGCAAGCTCCACCTTAAAAATCCACCCAATTTATGGATGCATCCTTCTAAAATTACAACATGCTTTATCTCCCTACATGTTTTTAATTTACATGAATTATATTATGCTATAAATTGTGTTCTATTTCTTTCCTTTATCACTCAGTACAATGACCTCAGGGTCTATTTTTGACACAATCTGTACATCTGTTTGTTTAAGCTGCCGAAGATTCTACAGGACGCGTCCCAGGCAGTGAGTTTACTCACCCTTTGGAGACAGAATCATCCTGTTTGTCTCTTGCTCCTTACCTCCACCCCCCGGGCTGTATATGTGGAAATAGTGAGTTGGAGGCAAAGTATTATGTTACTGTGGTAAACAAACTTACATATGACCTCTGTTGCAATTAAGTAAATATTTCCTTATTATATATACCTAACAGTTGACTCTTTACGTGAAAAATCAGATAGCCTACACTACTGCCACACTGCTTTTCTGAACGGCCTGCCCAATTTCCATTTCCACCAAAAGTTAATAAATGTTCTCTTTTTCCCACATCCTGTTTTGTATTTCCTGTCCTACAAATTGTTGCCATTCTAGGGTATACAAGGTCTAGCAATTAAGTTCACAGACTTGCCACCATGCACATCCAATGGCAGCACCGTATAAATAGTTCAGTCAGGTTTCATACTAATATACTTGGTATACTAGTGTTTCACAGCTGCATTCATGTGGACATGTGGCGGCATCTTGCTGAGTGGTGCCCATTATTTTGTGTATTTTTGTGTAATGTACAACAACATCTCTGATGGTCATTCTAGAAAAAAGTTCCAAAATTGCTTGAAAGGTTGGACTAGGTATTGGCATTGGTGCATACCTTTTAAATTGTGGTATATGTATGCCATGGAATATTATGCAGCCTTAAAAAATATGGAGACTTCACCTCTTTTATGTTTACATGGATGGAGCTGGAATATATCCTACTTAGTAAGGTATCTCAAGAATGGAAGAAAAAATATCCAGTGTACTCAGTACTATTATAAAACCAATTTACAATCACTCACATTTTGATATGAAGAATAGATCACAACTATGGCTCTGGATGAAGGAGAGAGTGGGGGATGGGAGGGGAGGAGAGAGGTCAGATTGAGGGAGGGTGGAAGGTGGGATCACACGTATGATGCATAATGCAAGGATCTGTTAGTATAGACTATAAATGTCTTAACACAATAATTAAGTAAAAGAGATGAGGTATATATTAACCAATGTGATGTATTTCTAATTCTATATGAATTCAGCACATTGTACCCCTTAAATGCATTAATGTATACATGATCTGTCTGTTTATGATTTAATAAAAAAACAAACATAAAGGGGAGTACTTCAAAGGTGATCATTGTGATCAATGAGGTATGTAGCACTTTTTCTAGGATGAGTTCTCAAACTTATTTCTCAGATCTCATACTACGTATAAATGATCACATCATTATTGTGGCTTACATTCATATAATTATTGGTTTCAACCATCTCTCCAAATATTTGTTAGATATTTTGGCTTCATTTTATTTGATTTGCCTGTTCATATTCTTTGTATATTTTTCCACTTGTTTTCTGGGCTCTTTCTCATTGATTTACAGGAGTTTTTCTCTCTTTTTTTTTTTTACATATGCCATATAGTTTTTGTTTGTCAATAATAGACATTGCAAAATTCTCTCACTCTGTTATGTGTCTGCTAATTTTTTCTATCTGGCCTTTGAAAAGTAAACATTATTAATCTTGCTTTGATAAATGTTTGGGAGTGTTTGGGTCTTATTTAAGAAGTTTTCTCATCCCATATTTAAAAGATAACTCATCAATATTTATACATTAGATTTTTGATTTATCTTTCACATTAGTTCATTAATGCCCCTTGAGTACCTCTTTAAGATAGCATTTGTTCAGGACTCAGCATTATATTTATTAAGCCAAGCCCTCCAGCACCATTACCAAACTCCCTTCTTCTTTGCTCTCTGTCGCCTCCCTTCTCATACGTAAAATTCCTTTATACACATGAGTTTGCAGCAGAGTTACATTTTATGATTCATTGGTTTATTTGTTCTTGTGTTAGTCCCATACTACATTTTTGCAGTAGGCCTAAATATCTGTGGAAATTAGTCACCCTCTTTCAAATTTCTTTACCAACACTAATTATGCTACTGTGACCTACATTCTTACTTCTGAATTTTAGAATTTATTTGTTGAATGCTCAAAACATATTAACTGAAATTTGATGTGCACAGCATCGAATTTGTAAACTAATTTAGGAGACCTAACATTCTTGCATTTTATGTTTTTTCATGTCTAAACACACTCTATCTGCTTAATTATTTAAATAATATGTTGTATTCTAGAGATTAAATTTTTTTTCTATAAAATCTTGTGTAATCTTTAAAATACCTTTTTATCTTGGCATGGTTACATTCAGCATTACTCTCTCTGTGGCCCCTCATGAATTTCCTATTTGTTCTTTAGATTCCTATACTTTTTTTTATTCTACAGCATGTCTATTATTGGGATGTTAGTAGTGATTTGATGTCTGTGTTGTTTTGACCTCCTGGTCTCACTGATTTTCTACAATGGCTTCACATAGACATTTTTGTGTGTGTTACCTGCAAGTGAACCCCTTATTGAAATAACACATCAGTATGGGACACACAGACCATGTTGATAGACTCATGACAGTTGGTGAGTATTATTTAATAATTGTCATACAATCTCTTCTCAGTCTTCCAGGACCCATCATTATCACAAGATTTCCTTAGAGCCCTCTGCTGTTCCTTCCACCTGCCCAACCAAGGCAACTGTTCAATATTCTAGAAGGACTGGCTCCTCCCTTTATCATTAAACAATAGTTTTTTTTTTTATCTTTTTTGATTTCAATGATCTCATCTTAAGCATTTAAAAGAGATCATTTAATTGTTTATATCACAGTCATTTGCAGCTTACTGGAGACAGTTTCAGCCCAAATCAATTTGTAATTGGTGAGAAATTGCAGGATGTTAGTGGAGAATATTTCTGGGCTATATACTTACCCGTATATAAGTAAGTAGACAGTTCTGTCTGAGAAGCTGTTCCATGGGTGGTTGTTTTTTCAAACTATTTTCTCCTTTACTACACCTTTTTTTTTTTTTCACATTTCAATTTTGAGAAACTTCTGAATATATAAGATTTATAAAAACTCTGCATATTTTACTTGTGTGTGTATGTTTTTCCTCATATTCACTCTTGTGACATTTCCATGTGGGTCTGTAGCATTCTGAGAGAGACTGAGGTCTATTCCTCAAGTTCTTTTCAGTGAAGGTCAATCTTAAAGGCTAAAATAGATGGCACATAAATTGTTAAACCTAGACCTCTAAAGTCTAGACATTAACCCAGCAAACCTCCAAATTCTAATTTGCTTTCTCTTTAACCTCATTTTGCTTTCCTTTTCCAGTTTCACTGTGTAAAATTTCAAGCTGTTAATAGGATAAAATTTTTTGTACCTTGTTTGCGAGATATGTCATTTCAAAATTTAATATCTGAAAAATGTCCAAAGGGGAATTTCATCAGATACACTCATACTCATTAGCAGAAAGGTTATTGAGGTTCTCTACAGAGTATATGTAAAATATAAAGATCATTTTTTCCTCATTTGTTTTATTATTTTTCATTCTTGTCTCTGAACTAGTTCATATTTACAAAGGTATAAACAGCTGTATTTGTTACATGCGGAAGTCCACTAGCATTTTCAAAAGAAAATTACACAGTTAAAGATTTTAAAATTTGTTTTTAAGTTAAAGTCTATGGTGAATTACAATTGTGTTTATGAATTATTTGGTGTGATTTTAATAACCCAAAAGAAAATAAGGGAGAAAATTAATGAATTACTAATCAACTTCTTCAGTTATTTAAATTTTTCAGATATATAAAATACAATTTGTTGCAATTTATAGTGTTTTATATTTCTAAAATATGGTATAGCTATTTATTTGTTACGTGACTACTAAGCATCAGGTTGCATTGGAAACATACTCATTAGTAAAAACAGTTTTCTGGATATTAGTTATTTTCATTAGTTATACCTAGATAGTGTAAAGGGGATTATTTCTTAGTCGATGTCACTTATAAATAATTATTCTTATCATTATACTTATTACTGTAATATAAAACTTAGTATTTTATTTATTATTCTATTTTTGAAATTTTAAGCTTAACGGAGTTTAAAAATGCTTTGGTAAGTGCTATAGAAAGAAAAAAGACACTAGGGTTTAGATGGAGGTTTAATAGTTTAAAAGAAAAATTAATTTGGCTTTGTTGTTTTTACTTTTGTTTGCTTTTCTTCAAAGTCTCTTCTTAACTGGTAAGTCCAAAATGTCAGGTCTGTAATCCTAGGAAGAGCTTTACCAGGTGTGTACTGCCCAGATTACATAGTTCATTGAACTGAATCATCTGTTTCGGTATAATCTCTTGTCTAGCCAGTTACTGATGCTGTAATCTTAATCTTGAGATGTGTTAGTAAATAAAGAATTCTTTTTCAAAAACATATAACCTCATATTCACTTTTCTTAAGGGACTTTTAAGGGTAAAATGACAAAAAAAATGAGCAATTTCTTATTTTCTCATTTGAAAACTAAAATGTAACCTATGATTTCAAGATCTATTTGCAGTACCTCATTAAATTGGCTTCCATGTCAACATAAAGGCCTTTGTGAAGGATATGTTTCCAGAGGAAACTTGTTTCATTAAGGTCTCATCAAACCCTTTCCTCAAGCTTTGCTATTGCCTTTTGATTCAAGAATGGCCACATGTGTGGTCCAGCTCTTCTTTGAGATTATTTAATAAATAAGCATTTTTCCCAGCTATTCACCCATAATATTTAAGAATAATTCTGATCATCATTGATCCAGTCATTTTCTCTATACCTAATGGTCTCATAGACAGGTCCTATATTGGTTTGACATGTGGAATAGATTAGACGTGATATAGTACTGAACCATTTTCATACAAAAAGCCAAACTATTTATCCAGGAGGAGTTTCTTAAATTTTTCCCCAAAGGTTGAAAAATACTAGATAAGGCATTATTCCCATCCACCATACACCATAAAAAGGAAAGGAGATAAACTGGTGTCTCAGTTTACCAAGACTTGATTTAATGTTACTAGGGTAGAATTATATTCTCCTATTGCTCAGAAAGTTTAAAACCATTCTGTACGTTTTTCTGTATCATTTCATTTAGTTTTCTTTTAAACTTTATTTTACTTTTTTATTTCAAAATGTATACAGGTATAAAAATGTTTTGGGTACATGAATCACTTTTGTAAGTCAGAGCTATAATTGTGCCCAAAGAGTACTCCTTGTACCCATTAGGTAGTTTTCACCTATCCCCTCTGCCCCTCCACTCCTGTTTGATTTACACTGAGTTATACTTCTCTCTGTGTATATGTGTGCTCATTAGTTATTTCCAGTTTAATAATGAGGACACGTGGTGTTTGTTTATCCATTCTTTAGACACTTTAAGATAATGATCTCAAGTTTCGTCAAATTTTTGCAAAAGGCACTAATTCATCCTTTTCTTGTGGCTGAGTAGTATTACATGATAAACATATACCACATCTTGCTAATCCATTCACAAATTGATGGTACTTGGGTAGATTCCACATCTTTGCAATTGGGAATTGGGCTGCAATAAACATTCACATGCAAGTGTCTTTTTGTCAAAATGATTATTTCTTTTTCTTTGGGTAAATACCCAGGAGTAAATACCCAGTAGTGGGTTTCCTGAATCAAATGGTGGGTCTACATTTAATTTTTTTGAAGAGTCTCCATTTTGCTTCCATAGAGATTCTACTAATTTGCAGTCCCACCAGCAATGTATAAGTATTCCTTTCTCTCCACATCCATGCTAGGATCTATTATTTTCTGCCGTTTTAATAAAAGCTATTCTACTTGGGATAAGGTACTACTTGGATTTAATTTACATTTCCTTGATGAGTAGTGAGATTTGATAATTTTTTCACATGTTTATTGGCCATTTGTTTACCTCCTTTTGAAAAACTTCTATTCATGTCTTTTGCCCACTTGTTAATTGGATTTTTGTTCTTTTCTTTTTTATTTGCTTGAGTTCTTTATAGATTTTGTGATTAGCCCTGTATTGAATGCATAGATTGTGAATATTTTCTCCCATTTTGTAAGATGTCTTTCTGTTCTGTGGATTATTTCCTCAGTTGTGCAAGGGCCTTGGAATATAATAAAGTCTTATTTATTTTAGTTGCTATCACTGCTATTTATGACTAAGATTGGGTTCTTAGTCATAAATTCTATGCCTAGGTCAACAGAACAATTTTTCTGACATTTTCTTCAGAATTCTTATGGTTTCATGACTTATATTTAAGTATTAATTTTGTGGTTCTGTTTCATTCTTCTGCATGTGGCTATCCAATTTTCCCAGCACCATGTATTCAGTAGAGCTTCTTTTGCCCGGTGTGTTCTTATGTGCTTTATCACAGATTAGTTGGCTGGGGGGTGGTTTTAAATCTAGGTTTTATTTTCTGTTCCACTATTCTATTTCTCTATTTTTGTGCCAATAACCATTTTGGTTACTATAGCCTTGTAATGTAGTTTGAAGTCTGGTAATGAGATGCCACCAGATTTGTTCTTTTTGCTTAAAATTGATTTTGTTATTCAGGCTCTTTTTCTCGTTCCAAGTGAAGCATAGAATTAATTTTTCTAATATGCAAAATATGACGTTGGCATTTAAATGGAGATTGCACTGAATCTATGAACCACTTTGGGTAGAATGGCATTTTAATAGTGTTGATTCTACTGATCTATGAGCATGGTCTCTCTTTCCGTTTATTTATATCCGCTGCACTATATTCCTTCAGTGTTTCCCAGTTTGCTTTGTAAAGGTCTTTCACTTCCTTGGTTAAGTACATGATGATTTGTCTTTGCTTCTGTTTATGTGGTGAATCACGTTTATTGATTTATGTATGTTGAACCATCCTTGCATGACTGAGATGAAGCCTACTTGGTCCTGGTGGATTATTTTTTTGATGTGCTATTGAAATCAATTTGCTAGCATTTTATTAATGTTTTTTGCAAAAAAAAAAAAATAAAACAAAATGTTTTTTGCATCTATATTCTTAAATAATATTATTCTGTAGTTTTCTAGATTTGTTTCATCCTTTCCTGGCTTTGGTATCAAGGTAATACTGGCTTCTTAGTATGAGTTGGAAAGGATTCCTTCCTTAATGTTATGGAATAATTTCTACAGTAGGAGTACCAGCACTTCTTTGTAGGTCTGTTAAAATTAAGCTGTTAATCCATTTGATCTAGGCTTTGTTGTTGTTCTAGGGAGATTTTTTGTTTGTTTGTTTGAGACAGAGTCTCACTATGTCACCCTTGGTAGAGTGCTGGGGAATCACAGCTCATAGCAAACTCAAACTCCTGGGCTTAAGCCATTCTCTTGCCTCAGCCTCCCCCAAGTAGTTGGGACTACAGGTGCCCACCACAGTGTCTGGCTATTTTTGTTGTTATTGTTGCAGTTGTCATTGTTGTTTAGCCAACCAGGGCTGGGCTCAAACCTCCCGGCCAGGTGTACGTGGCCAGAGCCATACCCACTGAGCCGCAGGCACTGTCCTGTTGAAAGATTTTAATATTGCCTCAATTTCCCTGCTCATGATTAGGCTGTTCTAGAGTTCTATTTCTTCCTGATTGAGTCTTGGGAGGTTTTATGTTTCTAGAAATTTGTCCATTTCCTCTGTATTTTCAAGTTTATATGATAGAGATTTCCGTAGTATTTACAGAAGATATTTTGCATTTCTGGTATCAGTTATAATATCTCCTTTTTCTTTTTAAATCAAGCTTATTTAGGTCCTCTCTCTTCTGTTGCTATTTAGCAAGAGGTTATGAATTTTGTTTAACTTTTCAAAGAATTAACTTTTTGTTTCAATAATGCTCTGTATTTTTTTTTTTTAATTCTGTTTGCCATTCTCTGTAGTTCTGACTTTAGTTACTGCTTTTCTTCTGCTGGTTTTGGCTTTGGATTGTGCTTTCTTTGCTAATTACTTGAGCTGTGTCATTAGATTGTTAGTTTGTAATCTTTCTCTCTTTTGGATGTAAGAGTTTAAGGCTATGACTTTTCCCTTTAGGAGACTGCTTTGATAAATCCCATACATTTTGATAACTGTGTTCTCTTTGTTCTTCAGTTCAAGGACTTGTTTGATTTCTATCTTGATTTCATTATTGATTATTTATTGATTATTATTCAGTAGCCCATTGTTTAATTTTCATTATTTTGTGTAGAATTGGTGTTCTCTTGGGGTTGATTTCTAGTTTTACTCCACTCTGGTCTGAGAAGATACATGGTATGATTTTAATTATTTTGAATTTCTGACACATATTTTGTGGCCTGAGATATGACCAATCTTGGAGAATGTTCTATGAGCTGATGACAAGAGTGCATATTCAGTAATCTTTGGGTAGAATATTCTGTAAGCCTATAACAGGCCCATTTGTTCAAGAATACATGTAAGCCCAGTGTTTATTTTCTGCTTGGATTAGCTATCCCTTGTGTTGACGTTCCTGGCAGTTATAACGTTGCCATTTATCCCTTTGCTTACATCTAGTAGAATTTGCTTTATGAATCTGGGTGATTCTGTACCCAATCATTTCTTCAAAATATCTCTATTGGAAATTCCCACATCTGAAATTTTAAAACTTTACTGATTTAGTTTTCCATAACTTGCTGGAAGAAATAATTATTTTTCTATTAAGACAAATTTTCTTTGATTAGTGCCATTTTAGTTCTCCTTGTTTATTTTTTTCTATACTTTTCTAGATCTTTATTCATCTCTGCTGAGTATAATAGTAAAAACATTAGCTAAACATTTCTTTTGCCATATCAGGTTTTGGTAAAGGGTATAGCTCAAAGCCTAAGATGGATAGCTGATAGATAGATCAACTGATAGAAAGGTAAACAATTTCTAATAGCTATAAAGAAAACTAACTTTAAAATGTTAAGTTAAGACATGACTTTAACACATGAATAAAATGTAATGACTAGTTTGTAACTCCACTAACATAGTCTAATAAAATTTTCAGTAAAAACAAAATCTAAAATATTAGAAATGAGAATGAACAATTCATTAAGTGTAGAATGAATTTGGTAGATTTTTATTCCATGGTATAGGTCACAATCCTTTTTAAAACATTAAACTTGGAATAGCTCACACAATGGAATTTTTACGAAAGTAGCCTGATTTCTCTGTTCAAATACTCAATTTTATTGCTATTCCTCAGATTATACTAAAGGTTTTCTTCCTTCTGCTCTTATTTTTAACTATATTTCTCTTTTCCAACTTGCCCTTTATCTGAGATATACAGCTTCTAATATAAGCTAAATAAAGCATTTTAGTAGCCAAGTAACATTGACAACCCCTAAGTGAATTGTATCTCCTTTACTTTCTAAAAAGGTAGTATAGATTGACTACAGAATTGGCTTACAAGCAGAGTTCAAGTAAAATTTCTAAAGGGAAGTGGGTCTTCAACTTTTATCTGACCTAGATTGAATACAGGGTAATTCTACTTTCTTCTTTCTACTATTGAAAAGGAAGTATAGAATTCTGTTTTTGTAGAATCTGTGAATTCTCACTTTTCATTTAAAGCCACAGTATTTTAATTTTACCTTCCTTCAGAAAACTCACCATTATTCACCAAGAGCAATGAATAGCCAAAAATGAAAACAAAAATAAGAATAATTTCTTGTATTAAATATTTATTTTTCATTTTAGATTCCTGATTTGGGAAACAACTTAAGATTATTACTTATTATATTATTAAGATAGTACCTATTAATATTTATATTTATATATCAAATTATATATATTTGACATGAGAACATTGATCTATTTTCACAAAATGTTTTTAAATTAGTTGTGTCTTAGAAGTAATGAAAGGTAACATTTATGCCATACACTGAGTTCTCAGTATCTTATATAGTTACTTTAAGAATAGTTTAAGGTTGATATATTTATTCCCATTGACAGATAAGAAAATTGAGGCACAAAAGATCTAGGTAACTTGGTCAAGGTCATAATACAGGGCATGTGGAAAGAACTGAAATTCAAATTCAAATTAGTTTTGTTCTTGATTCCAGGGCTATAGCTATAATACTTTACTAACTCTTAAAGGTTATGTAGATATTTTAGTGGGCATCAGAATGGGTGTCAAAGAAAGTTAGAAATGTAAGAGATAAAGTTTATGTTATTTTAGAATGTAGAAATACAAGTCAGACAGTTAAACAAGTCAAAACTGCAACCCATTTAGTTTCCCACCTGAGCTGCCAGAAATAGAAAAGGGTTCTCTCTGAGGGAACATAATATCCATTTCAGTCTATGTTTTAAATATACAATATCTAATATGTAACTGTAACATATAAGACAAGTTGAGAAGCAGGAAAATATAATCCCAATTAAGAGCAAAAATAAGAAACAGAAGCATACATGTACCTCCTCAGGGGTTAGAATTAGTTAATAAAGAGTTTAAAATGATTGACAACAATAAGTTAAAGGAAAAATAGAAACAAGAATGATAAAAATGCATGAAAAATTGGTAATTTCACCAAAGAAGTAGAAACCCTAAAAAGAAAGAAATCAAGTGAGAATTATATAACTGAAAAATAAAATGTCTGAAATTAGGAATTTGGGGGATGGTTCTCAACAACAGATTTGCATAGCAGAGTATAATATCAGTGTATTTGAATTCAGGTCAATATAGGTTATAAAAATTGAAGCATGAGATAAAAGAATAATAGAACAGAACAGGTAATCGAGTAATTTTCCCTGTATGGGTATAATTTGTACTATTATTAGAATTCATATTTTTTCTATCAAAAATAATGACTCTGTAAGCAGTAAGAATAGTTTGTTTTACTTTTGTCCTCAAGGAGAGGGATGTAGCATTATATTTTCTTCCAAATATAAATTTGGTATATTCATTTAACTAATATTTATGAAATTTCTATTGAAGTTTTAGAGATATATAAATGAATAATCACTGTATTCTAGGGGCTAGATAGAGGGAGTGAACTTTCCAAGTACATGCATTTAGTTTTGCAGTGAAGAAAGACAGAAAAGAGAGAGAGAGAGAGAGAGAGAGAGAGAATAAAAAAGTCAAGCAGTAAAAAAGAGATTATGAACAGGGGAGGAAAGACTGTAATGTTCTAGATGGCATGAGATAGATACTTGAAGAAATTGAGTAATATGCCATGAGGACAATTTGAAAAGTGCTTGCAGCAGAAGGGGTGATGAGTGCAAAAGTAGTGACCCAGAGGCATGCATGCTGTGCTTAAGGAGTAGCAAGGAGCTTAAGCTGGCTCTAGTGGAGAGATCAAGTGTGAACACAGCAGAAGAAAAGGCAAGAAAGTTAGTGGGAGCTGTCTCTAATAGGATGAGAGTTAGAGTTTCATAAGGACTTGTCTCATACCTTAAAGGAGGTGAGAGGTCCAATATTTGATATATTTTAAGAGTCTTTCCGGCTGGGTGTGGTGGCTCACGTTTGTCATCCTAGCACTCTGGGAGGGTAAGGAGGGTGAATTGCCTGAATTCAGGGCTTCAAGACCAGCCTGAGCAAGAGTGAGACCCTGTCTTTAAAAATAACTAGGCACTGTGGTGGGCGCCTATAGTCCCAGCCGCTTGAGAGGCGGAGGCAAGAGGATTGCTTGAACTCAAGAGTTTGAGGTTGCCGTGAGCTGTGACTCCATGGCACTCTACTGAGCAAGACCAAGAGAGATTCTGTCTCAAATGAATAAATAAATAAATAAATAGAAAATAGAAAAGTCTTTCTGTTTTTATGTAAAAAGGTAGAATTGAAAGAATAGAATCAAAAAACAACTAGGGCACAACACTCTAGTTAAGAGATGAAGGTGGCTGGGCTAGGAAAGTGGCAATAGAGGTCGAGAAATGTAATCAGAATTTAGGCATTAATTTTTAGGTAGAGTTAATAGCACTGAAGGATAGATTGCATGAGGGATAAGAGACTAAAAGAACAATTGATATATAAGTAACTTAATTTATTTGCTGCTTAAAATGTTAGTGGTGAATAAGTCCCATCTTATTTGTAACGGTTATCCCTTAGTAATGGTTATCTAAAAATGGTTTTAAAAGAATATTTTGAGTCAAAACAACAAAAAGTGTTGAAGCAATTAGTAATGTTGACAATGTGTGCAGGGGAGGAAAAATCTGGGATGCATGCCATGTATTCAAAACCCTTTCTTGAGACTAGATAGACTAAAAATTTTGATTTACTGATCCATCTTATTCTTCTGCCTTCTTCTGTTTTAAAGTGATCAGTCCCCTTCTTTGGCTGCAAACCTGTCAAATATTTAGTTTGTTTTCTCTTTCAGAAAGTCTTCATTATTATACTGAGACATAATTTACATAAACTGAAATGCACAGAACTTAGGTGTAGAATTTGATGAGTTTTGTCAAATTCACACACATATACTACACAAAGACCTATATAAGCCCACTTAAGCTTAAGTTTATAATAAAGATTTCAGAGAGTTTTCTCCTATCTATTCATTTAGTTACAACTTTCAAAATCACTATTCGGGTTTTTATCACTCAGGATTAGCTTTTCCTGATCTCAGATTTTGTTGGGCTGGCTTTTTTTATACAATATGTTTTTTAAAGTTATCCATAATGCTCTGTGTATCAGTTGGTTTTTCAATTAATGCTGAAAAGTATTGTATCATTAAAATATATCCCAATATGTCTATCTCTTCTCTTGGGGATTGATATTAGAGCTGTGTCCAGTTTGGGAATACCAGAATTAAAGCTACAATGTACATTCTTATACAAATGAGAGTCTTCATTTTAATTTACTTTAATTGATGATATCTTCATAGGAAGCAGGAGGGAAAAATTAGAACCCTTACAAAATGACATCACAATATCCCACATAAAGCCGGAATTTTTGAGAGAACCTCCTCACCCCAGAAAAAATTATCATATAAAATACATAGTGAAGAAAACATGTCTGTTTTCGACTTTTCCCTGGGAGCAATTCTTTTTTTTAAAGAAAAAATTTTTTCTCATGCATTTGAAACCAGAGCCCAGCACTCACAGAGGTTAAGGGTGATAACTGATGCTACCTGGGTATTTTGAAAAATTACCTATTTTTGCACATTTCATATAAATGGAATAATATGATACATGTTTTCTGTCCATGTTTAGCTTCTTTCACTTAGCATATTTACTAGATGCATCTATGTTGTACTATTTTCATCTGTACTAAATATATCGGTATTTTATTCTTTCTTATATCTGGCCATCAATACATCATTGAATGGCTATAACATATTTTGTTTCTCCACTCGTCAGTGGGGTTCATCATTCAAGTTGTGTCCACTTTTTGCCTCCTATGAATAATGTTGCTATTTTTCCTAATGGACATTCCACCATCAAGCCTTAACTAACTACCACTTCTGTCTGAACACCAGGCTTCAGAAACCATTTATGCTGTACTCAACCTCAAATGCAGGTTGTTGTGATACCATGATCCTCTTCCATCAAGTTTATGTTTAGATACAGTGAAATATAAAATATAGAACACTATTTTTGTAAATGGATTGGAGGGGCATTACCATGTTTGCATTTAGGCTAGATGGAAATATACTCAAAATATATTATACTTCAACTGGGCCCATGATCTTTCAGAGAGAAAATTAAAAAAACAGACGTCATTTTAAGTTTCTACTGTATCTGTCAGTTCTGCAATAGATTTCTTATTACTATCTAAGGAAAACATAATAAATTACCAATATTGCATTGTTATTTTTCTCACTAAAAATTACATGAAGTTTGGACCCAAAATATATAGTAGAACCTCTATAGTTGACCATCTCCCTATATTGACCTTCTTCTTAAATCGACCTAATTTTCATAGAGTAGACATGTAACACATGTACATATCAGTATAGAAGGCCTTGTTCCTTATGCTGTCCATCTTTGTACGTTGACCAGTGGTCAACATAAGGAACAAAGACTGTATGTTGACAGTACCTTGGGTGGTCAAATTATAGGGGTCTTACTATAATTTAAAAATTTCTCTTAGACAAAACTATGAATGAATTTTGCTTATCTTTTTAAAGTAATCCACTCCCTCTTATCTGACCAGCATTTGATTAAGAGTGATTTTAAGTGACACCAAGATACAATCAAATATCTTACCTGAATAAAGAGCAGTTTAGTGCATTCTTATTTTGGTCCCAATTCACAAACCTCCCTCCAGTCTTGACTGGAGTATGCTGTCCTATCCCCTTCATTTAATATCCTATGTACACAACCAAGCCACTCACAGCTGGTACTAATCAGACCAGACAAAACACTCACAAACTTACATCAGTGAAGTAAGGCCAGGGGTCAGACATCCTGGCAAAACTGGCTCAACATTTTCATAAAATTACTTGCAGATTCATCAAGTTACTAGTAATTTTTTAGGAAGAATGGGATCCAAAATCCTTTTGTATGCCCGTGGATGTGCTTTTGTAACTCAAGCAAAAAGCTAGTAATTGAATAATTTGTGTTACTGAAAATATGGGATCTGAGAGGTGGGTGGGTGTGGCAGGGGCAGATTAAGTGGGAGATAAAAAAGAATAGCATTCTCAGAGTTAAACTATGCTTGCAGTTGTCAGGACCACTTTTTAAAAAATGACCCCAAGAGTCTGAAGTTCATTTGAAATTATGTATAAATAAATTAAAAAGGAAAACACACACATAAACATGTACACACCCCCACACACACACATTTAAATAGTCAGAACTGTGATCCAGAATAGAAAGGAAATAGAAATGCTTTAATTTTGTCCCTAACACAATGGAAATTTATTGTGTGTATTTGGAAGTGAGTTTAAAATTTTTTACTACCTTAGTGGGTAAGCTAAAAAAATCAATTTTATTCCCTTTTATGACATTATGGCACTTTTGGATTGCAATTCAGTCCATTGGCAAGAAACATTAGTTTGGTTAGGCAAACGGACAAAACTAATGCACCATTCTCACTTAGCTAGTTTGCCAAACAAACCCTTCAGCCATGTGAACCTTGAAACAGTGGGTGAAGGTACAATCTGTAGAAAACTTAAATTTGTGATGTCTGTCATAGATACTTTATTGCCATAGAGTAAACTAACACTTATTTGCCTATGAAATAAGCACAAAACTTTAAAGTTAAAGTTTAAATTCAGGATTTATAAGTTTCTATTTCTTTGACAGGTACAACTTGAATCTCTCCTTTGAGAATACATTATCTTTTTTCTATGGGTGCCGTCTTTGTACCTTTTGCTTATTTAGTCTCTAAATTTTATAATTGTTTACTATTCAAATCCATCTGTCTTCGAAAGAAGGGGCTATGTCTTACTTATTTTTACATTCTTAGCATGTGGCATATAGTAGTTGCTCAATAAAATTATACAGACTAAAACTTTTATTTCCAATGACCAAGTCTATGAAAAGAACTTCTTGCAATCTTATTGAGGTTATGGTAATTGCTCCTTACTTAATGTCTTACCTTTAAATTATAGCATCTGAAAAACCATCTGGAATGTTTTCAGTGGATTGACTTTGAGAGATAGCCAACAATTTTTCTCTTGATCTATAATTACAATAAAGTGAAGACAAACATTTAGAGGGGCTTCAGCAGCTCCTAAATTGATCCAGATTCATAAAAAAGGGTGGAAAAAAAGAAAATGGGGGAGGTGAAGAAGAAAATAGAGAAAATAAAAAGGGAGGGAGAGAAAAAGGGGAAGGAAAACTAGCTAAAAAATGTCCTACTATGTTTGTCCCAACACATTAGCACCTTTTATGTAATTGTAATTTGGGCCTTACAACTTTCTCTGCTTCTTCTTTTGTCCCATATAGGATTCCCTACAGTGGGTCAGGGGAAGCTTTGAGTGAAGGCCACATGCTCACGATTTTTATCTGATGGTGAGCCTGCTTCTTGACTTTGTTCTGTGTGTTCTGCTAGGTTTTCTGCCATTCCCTTGAAAGTAAATGTCTAGAAAGTCCTCTTAACTTGTGGAAAAGACATGTAAATTTAAACCACATGAATTTCATCACAACATGCTCTAGCCTTTTGGAAAATTCAGCTGAAATACAAGTCAAATCCATTTGGTCCCATTCAAAGCTTGCCAAATATGGCCAAATGTCCTTAAATGTTAATGGTGCGATGTAAAAGGCAACATCTTAAACCGCAATCTCTATAGTTAAATCACATATTGTTTTGTTTTCTCCCAATAAATGTTGTAACAGACCAATATTCTTTTTGAAAGCAGATGCAAAAATTCTCAGTAAAATTCTAGCAAACCGAATTCAGCAGCATATCAAAAAAAGTAATCATTCATGATTGAGTGGGCTTCTTCCCAGGGATATTGGATGGTTCAACATACATAAATCTATAAATGTGATTTGTGATATAAACAGAAGCAGAAACAAAGACCATATGATCATCTCAATAGATGCAGCAAAAGCATTGGACAAAATACAACACCCTTTTATAAAAGAACTCTTAACAAAGTAGGCATGGATAGAACAACCACAAAATTATAAAAGCCATACATAACAGACCCACAGAAAATATCATACGGAATGAGGAAAAATCAAAAGCATTCCCATTTAGGTCTTAACTAGACAGGGTTGGTCACTGTCACCACTTCTATCCAGCCCGTGTTAGAAGTCCCAGCCAGAACAGCCAGGCAAGAGAAGGAAATCAATTGTATACAAGTGGGGACATAAGAGATCCAGTTATCACTCTTTGCTGTGGATACAATCTTATATTTAGAAAATTCCAAAGATTCTGCCAAGACACTCCTGGAATTGATAAATAAATTCAGCAAAGCCTCAGGTTACAAAATCAATGGACATAAATTAGTAGCCTTCCTAACACCAACTATAGTCAAGCTGAGAACCAAATTAAGGACTCAATCCATTCCCCAATAGCACAGAAGAAAATAAAATACCTAGGAATATAGTTAACCAAGAAGTAAAAGACTTCTACAGAGAGAACTAAGAGTCACTGACAAAGAAAATTGCAGAGGATGTAAACAAACGGAAATATATTTCATTCTCACGGACCAGTAGAATCAACATTCTTAAAATGTCTGTACTACCCACAGTGATCTATAAATTCAATGTAATGCCTGTTAAAACACCTACATAACTTTTTAAAGATATAGAAAAAAATTATTCTTCATTTCATATGGAACCAGAAAAGAGCCTAAATAGCCCAAGCAGCCTTAAGTAAAAAGGGCAAATCAGGAGGTATTACTTTATTAGACTTCAAATTATACTACAAGGCTATACTAAAGTAAAACAGCATGGTAACGACATAAGAACAGAGACATAGATCCATAGATCAAACGGAAAATCCAATATACAAGCATCCTGATATTCCCATCTGATATTTGACAAAGCAGACTGTAGGGACACAGTCATCTGTGCCCTTATAAGGTCAATCAATCTCCCATTTTGTGAAGGCAAGTTTAAAGTCTTGAGTGAATTAGAAAGGAAAGATCCTGGTGGGATTTTTTAGGCTATCCCATTAAGACGATTAACTGCCTCCAAATGGTGAGTTAAAGTATTATTACTTAGCATAAGAATAACTTTGGTAAAGTAGTTATCAGTTAAGCCAGTTAAACCTTAGCCGATAAGGATAGTTTTACATAATAAGTGGTTATCAGCTAGTCTGATTTATCTATAAACCTGGAAGTACCAGGCAGTAAAAGGCCTGGGGCCAGGTTAAAGTCATATGTTTACTGATCA
>CAUYON010032764.1:0-43847 GCA_963573935.1 Arctocebus calabarensis
ATACTTGTGTACAATAGTGCAATCAAGGGATACAATGTGATCGTTTCATATACAATCTGAACTATTTTCATCAAACTGATTAACATAGCCTTCCTGGCATTTTCTCAGTTATTATATGAAGACATTTGTATTCTGCATTTACTAAGTTTCACCTGTATCCTTCTAAGATGCACTGTAGGTGTGGCCCCACCAATTACCTTCCCTCTGCCCGAACCTCGCCCCTCCCCTCCCCTCTCTTGCCCCCTTCCCCATATTCTTGTGCTATAGTTGGGTTACACCCTTCATATGAAAGCTATAAATTAGCTTCATAGTAGGACTGAGTACAGTTCTCAAATTACTGTTTTGTTTTCTGTGATAGAAATGTTTGACTACCAGCAGGTAATTGGAGTCTGGAGCGTTGGGGGAACCGCCAGAAAACTCTTGTGTATGTTCATTGTGCATGCACATGTGTGTGTGTGTTTGTGTGTTCAAGCAGCAAAGGATTGAATGGAACACTCAGCTCAGCAGATCAGCCTTGTTTAGTTCTGTTATCTTAAGTTCTCTAAGTAAAGGAAGTCAGTTTTTGACCACAAATATGACTTGTCTCTATAAGCAATGTGATATGCTAGAATGGCAAGACATAGCACTTAAAATCTTCATTTTTCAGCCACTCAAAATAACTTAAAAGAGTTGAAAACAAAAACAGTTGACCAAACCACTACTGATAATTTGTGGTTGTCTGTCTTTCTGTGACTACCTAAATTACAGCAGTGACATCATGGCAGAGTTAGTTTGGTTGTTTTACAGAGAGCCTAGCCTTCTTTATGCATCTTTGCATAGACAGTGTCTTTTATCTAGTTGGCTTTCAATAAATGCTTATATCTTTTGATGTAACACAGTCAAATATGTTTATTCAAATATGTGTGCCTACTACTTTCTGGAAAAAAAAATGGGTTAGCGTAGGATATAATTTTTAGGACAAATTCATCTTTGTAATCATTTGGATTTTCATATACAAAACACATGGATTGATCTCTTCTCACTGTATTCTGAGGAGGCTGTAATCCCTTAGAATAGCTAAGGTGTTTGGGAAGATAATTTTAAGTAATATAAAAATGGGTTACAATACCTCCTATAAGCCGCACATTTATAAAGCCAAGAACTCAAGTCCTGACATGCTAGTATATTGTGGGTCTTGACTATTAGGCCCAAATTAAATACCTATTTGCATTTCTCTTTGAAGATTTATCCTGAGTAGGTATTGAATTTTGACAATTGATTTTCGGCATACTTTGAAATTGACTGTCCTTTTTATTATGTTAATGTTATAAATTACATAAATACATATTTTAAATATTGAAACAACATTTTATTTCTAGGATAAACCCTATTTTACATGCATCTATTATTTGTTAATATATTGTTAAGATGACGTTTTCATTTCCATGAGGATTATTAGTCTCAACTTTTCTTGAAATGTTTTATTCAGGCTTTGATTTCTGCTGGAATTATAAAACAACTTGAAGAGTTTCCTCATCTCCTACTTCATAAAGTATTTTGTTCCATATCAATGTTATTTCTTCCTGAAATATATAATAAAATTCACCAGTGAGGCTTCTGGGCTTTGATGATTTGAGGAACTTACGATGATGAATTTAGTTCCTTTTGTGGGTATAGAACTCTGCAGATTGCCCATTCCTTCTTTTGGATGACTCGTGTTTTCCAAAGAATTTATTCATTTCGTCTAAGTTACTTTGTTTCTTGCACAGGGATTTTGCAATACTTGCTTCGTTATCTTTTCAACGTTTTCAGATCCACAGTGGGATATTCCTCATTCCATTCCTGGCATTTTTATCCTTATCTTCTTCTCTCTCCCCCCTCCCTCTCCTTTCCCGTCTTGTCTTCTCTCCCCCTTCCTTTTCTACTGACATTTTCCAGTCAGATTTATTGTATCTTCCCCTCAATCAGGTATCCATGCAACTTCAGATGTCGCTTTTGGACGATCTGTTTTCTTAATACACCTCAGCCTCTCAACCTAGAACAGCACCCAGCCCCCTTGCCTCTTCATAATGAAGCCTTTGAAGAATCCCAGCCAGCTGCCCCCCAAACACCTTCATGAGAACATTATGTTCCCCGCAGACCCCAGAGGCTGTGACAGAGCGAGGGGGTTTCATGTCCTCTCTCTATGTCCTTAGAAAGGATCTGTTTTTCTCTTTCTTTCTTCTTCTTCTTCTTTTTTTTTTTTCCCAGACAGTCTCACTATGTCGCCCTCTGTAGGGTGTGTAGCATCACAGCTCACAGCAACCTCAAACTCTTGGGCTTAAGCGATTCTCTTGCCTCAGCCTTTCAAATAGCTGGGACTACAGGCACCTGCTACAATGCCTGGCATCTGTCCTGGTTTTCAGCAACCAAGTCAAAACACAATTCCTGAAATGCACAGCTGGGAATTCTCCAGCTGACCACCAGTGGACTGCCGGATGCCATGTGACCCACTGCCTGGAACCAGCCATTTGAGAGAGATTAGTGCTTTGGGGCTTTTGGACCATCCGGCGGGGCTGTGTCTCACTCTCCTGACTACCCTCCCCTCTCTGAGGCTTTTGCCTTTATAATAATCTCTATTCTCCACTCAATCCCACTCTGAGCGCACTTTTGCTTTGCACCAGAGTCTCCACAATCTCCACGTTGCTTTTAGAAGATAAAGTTCTCCTTCCTCCTCTGCAGATCTCAGGGTCTCTGTTGACAGCATTCATTGATGATGTAATCTCTGCTTCAATCATTGGTCACATTGGATTTTACACAGTAGAATTTTCTAGTTACATCATTTCTTCCGCCTTTGATTTTATATTTTTTTCCGTAAGGAAAGGCTTTTCCAATTTATTCTCTCAGTAGTCAGATAGATGATAGAGTGATAGACAGACGGGTGGAAGAATGACATCTGTGCCTCCACAACCTCCAGCACCTTCGGAAAATAGCAACATCTTCATCTTATTGTGCCAGGTGCTGTCATAAAAGTACTTTAAGCATATTAGCTTGTTGAATTATTGCAACAACTCTTAGAAGCTCTAATTAAATTCAGTTTTTTAATCTGCAGAACTGAGGGTCAGTGAGAGTAACTTGTCACTGATAGTATGTGGCAGTTTAAACCCAGGTCTTTTTGACTCTGCTGTGTCTGTCCCATAGACAGTGGATCTATTCTATAAAATAATGTTTCTCTGTAACTAAAAGAAAATGCAGTACTGAGTCTTACATAGGAATTCAGACTTATAAGATTGTACTTACATGAAAAGGCTAATTCAGTGTTTCAAAAACTGACAGCTCAAGTATGAATATTTGTCCTGGTCTGGATGGTAAGGACTACGACACTACCGGAAAGTGTTGGAATGATTGAGTGAGTGATTGACCCAGGGCCTGGGCAGAGCTGCAGGAGACACTGAGCAAGGGTAAGACGGGTATTTCTTTAGCCTTTTGTAAATATAAAAATCAGCCCAAATTCCAGAGCATGATAATCATGCCAGAACTTACTTTTAATTAGAAAACTCCTAATTTTTCACTAACCATTCCTACAAAACTTACCTAAAATACTATTTTTTTTATCTGAAGGCCTTGAAGTAATTCTAGTTCTTCATTCCTGCCCTTAAAATTGAGAAATTTCATTGTGGAAAAAAATTTCATAGGTTGTAAGTTGGTACACTGATGTTTTCCAAATAATCATACTGAAACAGCTCTAAAAAGAATGTGAAGAAACAGTGTCAAAGAGGGACGTTCATCATGAACATATTTCCTTGGGCTGAACCTCCTTTATCTTCCCTGAGTTTCAACAAATAGATTTCACATAACAGGTGGTTGTTTCCTCACTGGGCATGAAAGAAACATCTCCTAATTTTGTTTATTTGTTTCAATGTTTTGATACAATAGCAATGCAATTTTTAATCATTAAATCAAACTATATATTTGCAATGTAGATACCTTCTGTATAGAATGTATATATTTTAGATGTCTATTTTTCTAAGATTCCTTTTCACATCCGGTGTAATACTATATATAAACAGATATATTCTATGTCTGTTTCTGATGTTTAAGATGTTGCTTTTTTTATTTACAATATTTGTACATAACAACTGGTTCTGGGCAGGATCAGGGGTTGGAATAAAGCTTGTTCTCTGTTTCCACCCATATAGCCAATGTTCCCAGTCCCGACTGCTGAGCAGTCCTTCCCACCATTGTACTAAAATGCCAACTCTGTCATGTGTGAACCACTTCAAACGTGTGTGACAGGTTGTGGGCTTCATTATAGTCTCTGCTTGTCCCCTTATCATGCATCAAATGACACATTCCTGATTGTGATACACTTTTATTATAAGTCTTCATAGCAGAAGGGCAAATTTTGGCCTTACTCTTTTTTTTTTTTTTTGCAGTTTTTGGCCAGGGCTGGGTTTGAACCTGCCACCTCCAGCATATGGGGTCGGCGCCCTACTCCTTTGAGCCACAGACGCCACCCGACCTTACTCTTATTTAGCATCTGCCATGACTTTGGATGTGGAAAACTGCACAAATACAACTCTTATAGGGTTATGGCTGAAATTGCTTTCTAGATAAGTGTGAGGAGAATCAGGGGGAGTCATACTACATCACGCCTCTCTCCATTTCCTTCAGAATTTAAAGCCCTTCCAAAAAATTAGATATTTTCTCCATAATAACCTCAATAGTTTTTCTTAGATTTATTCCGAAGTTTTATATTTCGTTGTTATTGTAAAATTTATAAATTTTGCTTACAGGTTTTGCATCTTTGCTGCTGGAGAATAGGAAAGCAATTGATTTCTATAGATTCATCTGTGGCTGGTTCACTTTCTGGAATCTCAGGATTATTCCTTTGTGTCTAGGAAAGTATGTGAATTTTACACACATATATAAATTTCTACTGTTTTTCCAAAGTTATGATTTTAGAAAGAATAATTTACAATTTTTGTCCAGCGAACATATTTCAAAGATATCATCAATAGTTACCCAGCCAAAATCCCAATAAAATCTTTTTTCAGAGGATATTTTCTCTGTTTTTATGTGACATTTATTACTCTGTCTTAAAAATGTAAGAACCTTACAGTCCAGCATGTCCAAAATGGATCAGAGATATGACTTCCAGTAAAAATAAGCTCCTTAGAAAACTTGCTATTTCTTCTAGAGCAAGGATTGAAGGATTTGTAAAAAGGACTTGTATCTCAGCAGAGATTTAGAATAAAACTGTCATGTTCAATGTGATGTTTTATGGTGGTGACATGAAAAATATTGTAAACTTACAGAGCTATCATTATTTTATTGAAATCTAAGGTAAATAAGCTCTTTTCCCATTTATCTTCTTGGTCAGAACAGCTGCATTTTGAAAACGGAAATGTTATTTGGAAATGTTTTGAAATATGAGAACTTACGTGGAAAATAAATATGAAAAGAGTAAAGTGGGAAAGATAAGTCTCAAGTCCTCTAGTATTTAAGGTAACAGAGACCACCCAGGGTCTAATTCTGGTCTCTTTTCTTTTACAATACTTGATGCCCATTGCATTTATTTTCATATAGAAAGAATATTTAAAGCATTTAGCCTTGTGTGATCCGTATCTTCTGCACCGGTCTGTCTGTTCTTACTCCCCGATCACCCGCTGCCTCGCTCCTTAGCTCTTCTGCCTCCCCCTCTCCTCTCACTTCAGGTGTCAGCCTTCCCCTTCCCAGCTTCTCCCCCCACCCCTTTCCCTCCACATCCCTTGTGCAAAATGCTCTCAGCTCCTTTTCTCTAAAATGGAACTAATAGGAGTCACTGCCACACAGTATTGGTATCAGGATTTAAGGAGAAAATGCTTGACATAAAAAAGAAATAAGTTTAACCCCTGTCAGGTGTTTTTAGGAAGAAGGTCAACGCAGGGATGTTCCTGCCTCAGGCTTTTTCTCTGCAAACTATTCCACATGACTCGACCAAAGTCAACCATTCTAAACTCCAGATGGCATCAGGCCTTCCTCCGTGTCTGCACACATAATTAAAAACAAAACAGCCCAAATACCTCTGTTCAAGCACTTAGCATGCCATTTTTCATATTTTTAATACTTCAGGCAAATCACTGGCATCTAATTTGTAAATTGACTCCGTCTTGGTAAACCTTATCCCTTAACCTGGCAGTGGGAATTCATTTTCATAGTTTATTTTGTATAGTTCTAAAGTATCTTTAGGGAGATAAGAGAAAAGGGTGGCTATAAATTGTTATCTTGTTTTCCTTCTCATACAAAAGACACAGGACATCTTGGCTTTTTCACACATAAACTTATCTAGGAGATATTTTGGTGACAGTATGTAGAAGATACTCTTCTTCCATGTGTGGGTACACCATAGATTAACAAGCGCAGCGTAATGGGTGTTGGTGCTATTTCCAACATTTGACTATTAGCAATACTGTGATGTGTAACTCATTCAAGTAACACTGTGACAAATGCAGATGTATCTGTGAGGTAGATTCTAGACCGTGGGGATGATTCATGTATGTGATTTTGAAAGGTTTGTTTTTTTCAAATGAAAAATGTTCATTGTCCTCCTCATTGATTTGAGCTGCCACCTTCATCATCATGCACTCTTTCTAAATTTTCTACACTATTTTCTCTAATTATCCAGGTGCCCTTACCACATTGTTTTAATTATTGAGGGATCATTATATGTGTTAATATACACTTCATTTCCCTGTTTTACTGACCATTATTTATGTTTTATTATAAGTTACATAATATGTCTAGTTCCAAAGGAATGGCATTAAAAATACTCACTAATACAGGAGCATTGACCATCTGCCCACAATCACAGTGGATCTTTGCATTAAGTTGTAATTTATGTGCCCCAGAAACATTTCCTGATGTCCCATTCAAGGGTCTCAATGTTTGAGTGTTTTTCTAGACTTCTTAATATTCATATGGCCATTGAAAATAGAGTTTTCTCTTCTGCTATAATTTCTGCATGATTGTTTATATATTTAAGACTAGGCATGATGATTAATTTTATTAACTACTACCCAGGAAACTGATTTTCTCATGCTCTGTCATTGATTTCAGTTGATTCCATTGGATTTTTCAATTTAGTTATTTCATCTAAAAATTATTTTAACTCTTACTATCCAGTATTTCTATTTCTCATTTCTTTCTCTTTTGTAATTGCATTGGTTTATATTTCAGCTACATGTAAGTGTAGTGCTACTGGGGGAATATTTGCTGTGACCCTAATTAGCAGAGATTCCATTAAACATAATGCTGATTCTTGGGTTTATTTGAGTGTAGGAGGGAGAAAAGAGTGGGCATTATTCTGTTAGTGAATACGTATACTAGTGGGAAGGTAAACGTAACTAGTATGTTTATCCGTTTTTCTGTTTCTATAAACGGTATGCTCCTTGAAGGCAGTAATGCATACTTTTCTTCTTTATTATAAGTATGATGTTTCCATATTGTCAACGTGTATCTACTGTGTAATTTGAATTATTAGTCAAGCCTCTAATTATAGACTACTATAGTTTGCTCTCATACTCTTTATTGTGAATAGGTATTAAAGTGTTATCGATCTTTATAATTGCATTCATTTAGGTTTGGAATAATCGTTACTGATTCTTTGTGAATATAAGACTTGAGTTTAGGCTTTTTAAAAATATGTACCAGGTCATAATGGGAATATGTTGTGAAAGAATATGTTTGACATGTGAAGTTGGACCTTCAACAACCATGCACCGTAGCAGGCACAATGAGACTTTCCATCTGAGTCACAAAACAGAATATGATAGAATTTTGTGGTGGCAGCGAGACCACAGGAAAATGGAGCATGTAGGCATTAAAATGAGTAGGAAAGCTTAATCTGCCCAAAGAGTCCTTTCCTGAAAAGTATCATAGTGATAGGAAAAAAATAATCACGTTGCCAGACACCTGAAAAACACAGACAAAAAATGCTGGCAAGTAGTATTCTTAGCTCTCTCTAAGAGAGCTTAGTTTGAATAGAAAGAAATGGATGGGTATGTGTGAAATTTACTAGGTGTAGGGTGTAAATGTCTTAACACAATAACTAAGAAAATGCCGTGAAGGCTATGTTAACCAGTTTGATGAAAACATTACAAATGGTATATGAAACTAGCACATTGTACCCCAATTGCATTAAGGTAACAGCTATGATTTTTAAAAAAAAGAGAAAGAAAGAAAGAAATGGGAGACAATCTGAGAGGGCAGAAGTGGATGGTGTGCAAGGCCTAGTACATCAGACTTAGTCAGTTAGAATTTACCTGATGGACAATGGGCAGCCCTCCAAAGTACCCTGGAATTATGAAAATACTAGTATGATGATTTTGATTGCAGTGTGCCAAATAGTTTATGCAAACTAAAGCAAAGATAGAAAGCCAACTTAGCAATTATAACAATACTTTCATACTGTGCCAAACTTTGGATAAGTTACTTAACTTTTCTACCCAAGTGTTCCATTCCCTAGGCAGTGATTATTGCATTGCCCACTTTGGTGTGGTCTAAACTATGTTAACATTTGTAAATCCCCTAGAACAGTGAGAAGCGTGAGAACTTAAGATGCTAGTTATCATTATTGAGAGTCAAGATTGCTCCTGCTGTCTGATAAAAGTATGCCCACAATGTTGGCACAAGAAAAGAAATTAGGTTAAACCGTGAAATTAAAATAAATATAGAACCCTCAAATCCAATTCTATAGTTCTGAACAGAAAGTCAGTACTTTTTTTAAATAAAATTTGCGAAAAATAATAGAAATAAAAATATAAAGTAGAAAAAAAACACTTAGTAGATTTTTTGCCATTTCAGAAATTGATTTTTTTTTCCTCTGAGAAAATTATTTGCTTAAGAGGTTTCATTTCAAGGGAGATTTATACATTTGAAATCAGTCATTCTTTAAGCCGTTTCTTTCATGGGCTTTCAAATCCCTGAAGGCTTCATGTCATCTCAGTAAGGCCTCAAGAATCCCATGTTCTCAAACACCAATCAGCTTGAATCTTAATGTTCCCTTTTGCTCTTGATTTTGGAAAAATGAAAAACAAAACCGTATTTCTGAAAAAGATTTGTGTCCTTAAAAATGAAAGGTCACAACGGTTGTCCAAAGGCAAACTTTCCAAAGAGTCTGTGTGGGGCAAAAAGGCATTTATAATTTATAGCTCAGCACATGGGTGAGAGATCTTTGTCGGTTTCATCCCACAGAAAGCCAGTATTGGCCCCACGTTCCCCAGGGTTTAGACCGAGTAAGTTGCAAACCGTTTCTCTCTTCACACTTTCAACTTACTCATCTTTTTTTGGTCTCAACTGTCACTTGGACTTTTAGACATGAAATGTTGTAACTTCTGAAATGTTCAGGGTGCCAGAATAAATGATGATTTTCCTTCCTGTCTGGTCCCCAATTTCTGAGAATAAGAACCTTCTTCCAGGAACCCTGGATACAGTTCTTCATGGTGGGTGACAGGAAACGAGCAGGAAGCCCTCAGACGGGTGGCCTCACGCACAGACAAGAATGAAATAAATTCCGTGCACTCCTTCTCGTTCCAACTCTATTTCTTTGGGAGTTTTTTCTTTCTTTGTTTTGCATCCTTTCTTTTCTTCCTAAGCCCAAAATCTCATTTTTAGAGAAACCCAACCTATGTCCCTATCTTAGTATGATTTTTTCCCAACATTTAGGCCCAAACATTAATATCTCACTGGTTTAAGACTCAACTAGGGAATACATGAAGGATTATAATGTAGGAATTCCAAAGGCAAGCTCCTGAGCTGTCTTTTTAATATTCTGAACCTTCATTTCCTCACATGTAACACAATCATGGGAGGACAGTCTAATAATGTGGTTTTAAGGATGAAATGAGCTACCACATTTTAAATATTTAGATCAAAACGTGGCCTAGAATAAGTACTTATCTTGAAAATCATAGAAGATTGTATACCTCTAAGATATTATTTAATTTATCCAATAATTTTTAAGCAGAAACTTTGCTGAGAGTGAGTTTAGGAATGGGGAGGCCCACCAAGGTTTAATCGACTCTTTCTCAGATAGATTATAAGGTAGAAAGGGAAATGAACTTCAAATCCCAGCAAAAAACAAAGATAGGGGAAATATTCTAAAGCATATCAATTTTTTTTTTTTTTTTTTTTTTTTGAGACAGAGCCTCAAGCTGTCACTTTGGATAGAGTGCTGTGGCATCACAGCTCACAGCAACCTCCAATTCCTGGACTCAAGCGAGTTTCCTGCCTCCGCCTCCCAAGTAGCTGGGACTATAGGCGCCCGCCACAACGCCCGGCCATTTTTTGGTTGCAGCCATCATTGTTGTTTGGCGGGTCCGGGCTGGATTCGAGCCCACCAGCTCAGGTGTACGTGGCTGGCGCCTTAGCCCGCTGAGCCATCAATTTTTTAAAGTAAGGAAATTTCAGGCAAAGGAAATAGTACAAGAAAAGAAATAGAAGCAAATATATTGAAGGGAGCAATGGTGATTAAATCAATGTGATTTGATGTGAAAAAGCAACAAACGTTTCACGTGGCCTTGGAATTATGCTGGTTCCTGAATGAAATAAATGTCAACTCCCTCTCATTTCAATTCTAGCTTTAGAATTGAAGCTTTACATTCAAACTTTCGAATTCAATATTTTTTTGAAATTGAATTTTTTTATATTTTCCACATACACATACTATATGGTCAAAATTTCTTTTGTAAGTAATGTGAAGTATTGAATGGTTTGTTGTTTGAGTTTTTATTTTATTTTATTTGTGTTTTTTAAGCCAAGGAGATAACATGACCACATCTGTGCTATAGAACATTCAATATCACAACAGTTTATAAACTGGATGATGGGAGTCATGCAAATAAGGCAGGTGATCAGCTGGGAGGTTACTTCCTAGTGTGAGAGTCTATTAGATTTCGTAGTAGAAATGAGAAGAAAAGGTGAGAGTTATGTATGCAGGTGACCAAACCTCTTTGTCAATTAAATGGTT
Source organism: Arctocebus calabarensis (assembly GCA_963573935.1). Lineage (NCBI taxonomy): Eukaryota > Metazoa > Chordata > Mammalia > Primates > Lorisidae > Arctocebus > Arctocebus calabarensis. The sequence goes on from CAUYON010032764.1 coordinate 10,967, forward strand.
ATTTTTATGGAGTGAGAAGGCAAAAGTTTTAACAGCTCTGACTTTATAAAAAGGAGGGGAACAAGTAATCTAAGGAATTGTATGATTCCATCACAAAATGAGAAAAGCAAAAACATCAAATGGAGAAAGAAATAAAGAAAAAAGAGATGAAGAAGAATTCAGATGTCCAGTAACAACATAAATGTAACAAGCCTCCCTGACAATAACCAGTTAGAAGTCATATATTCAGTCATAAAGGAAATAATTGGCAAAAATTATTAAAAAGTGAAAAGCTACAGGATAAAGGAAAGCATTTCCAATACTTCTGCCTGATAAAGGATTTAAAAGTAAAATATATTTAACAATTCATATCAACATGGAAAAAGTTCAGCCCCATAAACAGAAGTTAAAATTAAGTTTTATCATGTTTTATATAGACTCTTTTATGCTATTAAAACAAAATCTAAAATACAAAAATAGTAATATTTTTATGAAGACATAAAATACGGGAAAAATATTGAAGTCTTTGATTTAAAGGATACTAATTACTTTTCAGGATAGCAATTTCTTTTGGCTGAAGAAAGACAAAAGAAATGGTAGGTGTGAAGCATTTTCAATCATATGTATTTACATCTATGATATAGTTTGTCTTCATAAAAGTAGTAATGCAAGGTAAACATTAAAAAGGCTGATGATTTGGGGCTTACCAGTATGCTCTATTACAATTTTCTATTTTTCTGTGTGTTTTAATTTGGAATAATAAGAAAAGTCAGACTAAAGCAAATATATCAGAATTAAAATATTTTCTAAAGCAGAAATAAATAAAATAGAGGCAAACAACCAAATCAAAATGTGGACTTATTCATTAAAAAGCAAAATTGGCTCTTTAGACAGTTTAATAAAACGGAAAAATTATTGCCAGTCTTGCCAAAAACTGGGAAGGAAGAAAGCCAGAGAAGAATTTGGAGGCTAGGGCAGCGCCTGTGGCTCAAGGAGTAGGGCGCCAGACCCATATCCTGGGGGTGGCGGGTTTAAGCCCGGCCCCAGCCAAACTGAAATAAATAAATAAATAAAAAGAAAATAAAAAAAGAATTTGGAGGTTGAAGAAAGTAGACTCCCCAATGTGGAGGGCAGATTAGCTAAAGAAATAGAAAATGTTATTAAAAACTTTTTGCCAATCTCTTTAGGCAAATGTTTTGTTTTAATTTGTCTTTTTTAAAATTTATTGATATGGATGTGTCTTTAGTTGTTTATATTTTTTTCTTCTAAGAATTGCCATGTCAGATTTTGGCTTTTCTTCAGATTACTCTCTGCTTATTTCCACACATTTGCTCTATCACAACACTTTGTATATTTAAAAGATAAAACTTTTGTGAAAGAGAGAATGTGTGGTGTTTATCTACATAATTATGTATTTTCCCCACCTTGATGAATGTCTGTTACGCATACTGTGGTTATGGTATCTTTTGCATGACTTTTCATAAAGTCAAAACTGCCAAACCTTTTATTTATAATTACTGGGCTTTGTGTTGCTAAAACTACTTTCCTTTATTCAGCATTATAAAACTACTCTCCAAAGTTTCTCTGTGACATTATAAACACAATGAGGATGCATTCACCCTAAATTTAATTTTTACATTGTTTCAGAGAAGGAGTGAAATTCTTTTTTGTTCTCAAGGAATTGTCAGTTGGTCTGATACCAGTTATAAAAATCTTAGTCCATTTTTTATCTCTAAATATTTCATCATGAAAAAAATTCCTCTACACTCATAAATGCCTTTTCTTCTCTTCATTTTCTGCATTGAAATTTTGCTTATCAGACACAGGCTATTTATGTTCTCATAATTATATGATAACTCACTCTGCATATTTTAGAGGCACTTTCTTTTCCAAATTTTCCTCATTTATTTTTAAACATCTGCTCTGTATATTGTCAACTTTTGATAAAAATATCACTTGCATTTTTAATTGAATTTCACTGAATATTTAAGTTGGATGAGTGATGTAATTAAAATATTATTTTCTCGTGTGTGATTATTTGTTAGTCCATATCTTCAGAATTTCTATAATTTTTGTATGAAATACTTATAATTTTATTCTTCTGTAATTCACATTTACCTCATTCTTGGTTATTGCACGTTTATTTCTTTTAGATATGGATCTTTTATGCATTATATTTCTTAAGTGGACGTTACTTCCGCATTGGAAAGTACGGGTGTATTTTTTTTTTATTTATAAAGACATTGCCTGGGCCCCTCAGTTTTGTGTAACTCCTATATCCTTCCTATGTCTTTGTTGGTTACGTCACTTCCTGAGAATGCCATATTCTTCCTTTCTGCCGTGAGGTGAGTTCACCTCTACCCCTGACTGATGAAAATAAAACAACCTCTATTTCAAACAGCGTGAGTTTGTGTAAGGTCAAATTATTCTGCTTTTGGAGAAACTAAAGATGTGGAAGATGACATCAGAAAACATGGATCATTCCTAGAGATCTTGAGCAAAGACAAAGGACTGTTTTTATTCTGCCTCATTTTCATGTTGAGCTACAGGAAAGCAGAGAGCTTGGAGGATGTCATTTTAAGTATCCTTCCAGTGCTGTGATTGTTTCTAAAAATTTCCTTCTGCTTGGGGTGCGGCGGGCAGGTCTACTTTACAACTGGTTTTCATTCTCATGGTATCGCCGACAATTTCACACTCTAGATCTGAAATGTGTTTCTGCTGCCAAGCGTTTCGTGTCTGGCTTAATGTAAAGGATGTGTGAGTTTTTCCTCCAGCATTTATTTCGTTGATGACCTGGTTGACAAATGCACCCTGCAGAACTAAGCGAAACACTGGGTCTCCTCAAAAATTGCCACTTTTTAGAATTTAGGAGTCGTCTTTTGCCCTGTATGAATTTCGTACTTGTTAGTATGGATTATTACCATCAAGGCAAGGCAAGATATCAGAAATCCAGTTTGGTCTTCTCGGCTACAGAAAATGAGAGAAATTGAGATATACGTATGGACCTTGAAGCATTTTTTTCATTCTAAATGGATGGCAGTATTCACTCTTTTGCATTATACAATGCTGAATAATGAGACAAATTTGGCATTTTCTCTCATGAAAATAAATTATGTTCCAAAGAGAAATTAAACCTAGACATTTTTAACTTTAGGGTCTTGTGATTTATGTTTAAATAGCTGGGTGTTTGTACAGGGACCAATGCATATGTGTTTGTGTGTATTATTTATAGAAGTGTATAAACTAAAATTAAAAAAGGAGGTAAGTGCATATGCCTGTATGAGTGAGTAAAGTAGATGGCGTCCACTTGTAAAATGACGACAGCCTCTGCCCGCTCCCCTTCTTAACCTCTCGCTGTCGCCTCTGCTCCTGCCTAGCCCAGATTACATACCTAATGTAGAAATGGCCAGTAGAAGTATCTTACAAATACTTAAGTACAAAGCAACCCTGAACCAATGATGCAGATTCCTATACTTTGTGAGATGCTACTTATTTTTTTTTTTTTTTACTCAATTAAGCTATTAGGTAAAAACAAATTTATTTAGATGACTAGGTACTTACAAAAATGCATGTATAGTCTGCAGCCCAAGGATATGTTCTTTGCTTTTTATGACTGTGACAACTTGATGCCCTTTGTAAGACATCTTTTTTTTTTAATCGATACATAATATTCATATATGTTCATGGGGCATGTGTGATATTTTGTTACATGAATAGAATGTGTAATGATCACCCAGGGTGTTTGGGGTGTCTGTCGCCTGGAAGATTTATCACTTCTGTGTGTTGGGATATCTGAAACGCTCTCAACTAGCTATTTTGAGATGTACAGTATGCTGTTGTTAACTATAGGCAGGCGCCCTGCGCCACTGTCACAGGGGAGCTCATTCCTTCTGTCTATTTGTGTGTTTGTACTCAGTAACCAGCCTCTCTTTAGCCTTCCTTCACCCACATACCCCTCCCAGCCCCTGGTATCTACAGCTCCACTCTGTAGGTCTATGATGTCAACCTTTTGAGCTCCCATGAATGAATCTGAACATGCGATATGGGTCTTTCTGTGCCTGCCTAATTTCACTTGACATAATGACTTCCAGTTCCATCCATATTGCTCCCAATGATGTGATTTCATTCTTTTTTTTTAATGTCAGAGAGTATCCCGAGGTGAATGCACACCACATTTTCTTCACTCATTCTTCCATTGATGATGCTTATGTTGATTCTGTATCTTTGCTACTGTGAATGACGACACCTTTTTATAGTTACCTTTGGCTCATCTTTTTCAGATGCTCTTGTATTCTTAAGTGTTTCTAATACATTCTTAGGTAGAGAAAAACATTTTTGGCTTTACATTTACCAGAGAGCCAGTGCATTTACTTCAGAGCATTCAGCAGGCTGTGAACCATATCCTGACTTTCAAGTGTGTACAAAAGAAGGCCTGTGAATGGTGGATATATTCTAAGAGCACATACTCTCAGTTTGGCCAAGCATGCAAAAGCCTTCAGAAGCTCTAGACATTGTAATGACAGCTGCAAGTCTTAAAGTTTAGAGATTTGTAGCTTAAAAATCTAGGCATTTAATACAAGTCCACCTCGCATGCTCAGTCACTCACTTGGCCTGGCTTCTGCCTGGCCCTATATGGCTATTTTTTAAATTTGATTTTATTTGTGACCTTAAGTATTTTATTTAATTGAAGAATCCTAAATTGTTTGGGTTCCAGCTCACTTAAGAACTTCTTCAAAAAAAAAAAAAAAAAAATAACTTATTATTAAAAATATAAATACACATTTTATAAAATTTGTTTTTATTTGGGACCTTAAGTATTTTATTTAATTTAACAATCCTAAATTGTTTGGGTTCCAGCTAACTTAAGAAATTCTTAAAAAAAAAAAAAAAAAAAAGAACTTCTTCTTCAACATATAAAGACAGCTGTGATACAATTTGGTGTTCTGAACCTAATTAAAATTGTAATGAATGATTTGATTCTCAGACGCTTTTGACTATTGGTAAAAGTACAGGAGTCATTTTGGGAGAAAATGCTATATAATGTGAAATATCATTATTGTAGTCACAGTCGCTCTTATGGGAGCTGCCATATTTAAAGGAAGTTGTGTGGGAGCCCCTAATCAATTAGACGTGCATCATTTTATTAACTTAAGTTACAAAAGGAAACGTTCCTACCCCCAGACTGATATAATCAGATGTCGAGGAAATGCATGAGGCGAGATAGTACAGATTCTGTGTCCCTCCATGAAGTCTTACAATGAATTTTCACGTTCAGTTTTGTAGTCCAATATTATTGTTTATCTTGTCTTTTCCTAGTTCTTAGTCAAGCACTTAAATTTTTTTTGCAGTTTTTAGCCAGGGTCGGGTTTGAACCCGACACCTCTGGTATATGGGGCTGGTACCCTACTCCTTTAAGCCACAGATGCTGACCTCAAGCACTTAATTTTAAAAAAATTAAAGGCTTAATTTGGGCATAAGAGTTACATCCACACTGTTTGGTAGCAATTCTCAAAAATGCAGTTTATATCTTAACTCATTAAGTGATTTTTTTAATGAAATGATAGTTTTTAATGATAATCATTTCATAATTATTAGTGTGTAAGAGAAACTTTTCATCTTATAGTCAGGCTATCACTTCCTAGAGCATTCATGAGTTTTTGTTTGTTTGTTTCAGTTTTTGGCCGGGGGCTGGGTTTGAACCTGCCACCTCCAGCATATGGGGCCGGCACCCTCTCCCTATGAGCCACAGGTGCTGCCCAGAATTCATGATTTTTATAATAAAACAAAGCACATTTTTATTTGAATTTATTTATTTATTTATTATACTCATCTAAGAAAATGTGAAGAAGCTTCTTTTAAAATTTTCCCTGTATTATCTAGGCAATTAATGCCATTGTCTACAATTTATTATATAAAGAGTAATTAGAAGGGAAAAGCACAGCAATTGCGATCTCTGGTTTGATCTTCTTACTATTTGCTGTGGTAGTTTGTAAATATTGATGTATTAAGTCTATCAAGTGTAATAGTCTTGTATTTTCAGAATATTCTAAAATTATTCAAACACTTTTGGGTGAAAAGCAATAATCACAGATGAGATGACCTCAGGTTGCCTATTTCTTTGATCATACGTAAAGTGTAAGATTCATTCTCTCCTGCATCCCTAAAGTTCTGTTCCTAACAACTAACACTGTATGTCTTATGTATAAATAGACAACAACTTTGTAAACATTTTCAGATAGTAATAATGCCTACAAGAAAATAATGCCTATATGAAAATATTTTCACCGGTGAAAATTTATGATTCTTCCCAATATTAAACAATCATGGAAAACATAAAAGCCCCTAGGGGGAAAATGAAGCAAATTATACAAAATACAAACAAAGATATGTGGTTAATTATCTTGAAAAAAACAATATATATTTTGCTCCTTCTTTGTATACTTAATGCATATTTTGAATGCTTAAAATTCCCTGAGCAAACAACAATTTAACTTTGTTTAATCCAACCTTTTGCAGAATCATTTATACATAGAACCTTGGCTTCTTTATTCAGCATATATATTAGTATCAAATGGTGTGTTTTGCCACGGCAGAGCACAGCTTGAGAGTGCTTATTCAGAAAAATGTGAAGAAAATTACAAAGTACATGGAGAACTAAGAGTCATTTTGCATTATATATTTGAGAATAGGTTACATCATTTTGTTTTCCCTATTGCTATGCTTTAGAAATTTCCTTTCATAGTTTTCTTATTTTAAAATCTTAACTTAGTTACAAGCAGTAACATTTAATGTACTTAATACAAATTGTACTAACTTAAAGCAGTAGAAAGGAAAATCTTTATTAGTGAAAAGGAGGAGGTTGAATTTTTGAATATCTTTGTTCTCCTATTGAAAAAATGTACAGACAAATGATCTCGCCAGCAAATGAGTTCTTGGAGAATGAGTTTAGATTATCAACCACTTATCCGAGGAAATGAAACAAGTACATAAGCAAAAATTATGCATAACATTTCAGGTAGTTTGTAGGCATTGTGGAGTTCATCACTAGCCTACAGTTTTTGTATTTGAATTACAAAGTTGAAGAAAGCAATGCTATGTATTTTGGGGCTATAATGTCCAGGAATCAACAACATACAGGGATTTTCATTTTCAGAAACTGCCTTTTATCTTGATTATCTTCCATGTATAAATCATTGACTTAAAAACAGATAGGTAATATTTATACTGTCTATCAGACATTTTAAATACAAGCAATGATTAGGAAAAGAAGGGACCCATGCAGTAAAACATGCTAAGGTTTCTCTGCTAAGGAAATTCAAGAGGATACATCAATAAAAAAGACAAGGCCAGGGCACAGCTGCTCAGACCTGCTGTTCTAGCATTTTGGGAGGACAAGTAGACCGGGAGTTTGAGACCAGCCTAAGCAACATAATGAAACCCCACCTCTACAAAAAATACAAAAATTAGCCAGGTGCAGCAGGGTGTAGCTAAAGTCCCAGCCACTCGTGAGGGTGAAGCCCTCAGGACGACTTCAGTGAGTTTGAGTTTGCAGTGGGCTATGCACTTTAGCATGAGGCAACAGAGGGGGAGAAACCCTGTCTCTAAATTAATTAATTAAGTAATTAATTAAATTTTAAAAATAAAACAGACAAAAATATATATAACTTAAAAGCATTGCACAAAGGAGTGGAAAGACTTTGGTTGCCGCATGAAGAAAATCACTATCATTTCCCATTGAATGCCAGTGGCTTTCAGGAAATTCACAAATTGAAATAAATGTTGTCAAAGTGTGTGATTTCAGAATATGTGTTTTTACTCCTTTTAGACAAATACATATTTACATTTTGAATTTTCCAAGTTAGTTATTAACATTTGTATGTTTAGGTAATCACTTCTAAAATGTACTAAGTCTCCATGAAGCAAAAAAAAAAAAGGTTGCAAAATGCATCATCCTAGCTCAAGTACTTAACTGTTCAGTAAGCCCCGTCATTTTCAGAGAGGCAAGCATCTTTCACCTACAGTTTCCTGATTGCCTAGCAAATGTTGGGTGATAGTTAAATGAATTAAGAAGGAATTTGTAAAACCAATCTCCTGGAATATAGTGAGAATCCAATGTACTAAGATTAAAAAGAAGAGAGACTCCATGTGATTTGGACAAGTCACACAGAAAGATACCATGCATTATCATATATTAATCAAGATGTATTTTAGAAAAATATATCTTCCTGTTCTAAGAATATGCTTAAAATATTATGTATTATACTAAATTAATATATCTTAAATTTATATTATCTATAGTTGCTTTAGATTTTATGGAGACAACATCAAGAAAATTCCAATCCAAAGGGAAAAATTACAGTTCCTGTGCTCAAGTCAGTTAATAGTTTACTGGGAAATATAACAAAAGATTGACTGGAGAATAGAGTCAGATGTAAGGAATTCCATAACAGCTGTGCTTGCCATAAGTATATTCTAAACAATAAGTTAATTATATCACACAAGAATAGCAAAAGAGAAATCATAGCCTTCTGTTCGTACATCCATTTTTTGCATAGTCTATTTAATTACACCTTTGGTACATCACAGTTTAGATTAGAGACAATATGATATGGAAATAAGGCAGATCACAGACTAGAAAAGGACTTTGGAGGCCAGAGATGTTCATTAAGGTTTGGGGAGCACCACTTGGTTTGAGATTATTTCCAAATTCCTTGAGTTAAGGGGATTGGTCACACATACCCTCTGGGTCGTCTCCAGGGTCTCCTGATCTCGTGTGTGCAGCCTCCTTTGTTAGAATTGTTCCACCAGTGTTGATGACACAGCTTTCCCCAGTCAGGATCCCACGTGGTCTTCCTTCAAAAGCACCAGGACAATCTGTTTACTGCAGACTCCAGCAAACTCCAGTCACAGTTTATTTTTTAACAGTTGAACTAAAGCTGTCAGGACTTTGTAGAAACTTGAGTGCCTTGGATGTACGTACTAATGGGGTGCCTGCATCTTAGCCAAAAGCTGTCTGGTGTCTGTCCGCTGCTTCACGGTATTCATTTCCATCAGTGGTGCGTGCTGACGCCTCCTCCACGTGCCTCCTCCATCTCTGCCATCCTGAAATGCGAGGCAGAGATCAATTGCTCTGTCTCTGTGTTGCTCTATCTTTTCTTCTTAGAAAAAGGAGGAAAACTAAGAGGAAAAGTAAAATGCATCTCAGCATGTGTGTAAACTTGAACACATGCTAGTTTTTAACTTTTTAAAGAATGTTTAAATTAGGCCTCTTGAGACAGAGCCTAAAAAAAGATTTAAAAAAAAAAAAAAACCCCAGGCCAGGAGCCATGGCAGCTGGACCCAAGCTCTGTTACTTTTGTGACAGGGACACGATGGAGTCTGTCCATTGGCTACTGGCTGCAGCTGAATTAGAGTTTGAAGAAGAATTTTTTGAAACAAAAGAGCAATATGAGATGTTGCAGAAGGACGGATGCCTGTTTTTCAGCCATTGAAACTGATGGAATGGTGTGGACAGAGACCAGAGTGTCCTCAGCTACCTCGATGCTAAGTCCGACCTCTACGGGAAGGACCTGGGGCTGAGAGTCAGCTTTGGTAAGACCACCGATGGCCCCCTGGCCCTGCCGATGATGTAGCGGTGGCTGCCTTCAAACCCCCTAAGGAAAAAGAGGCGACCTTCACTTTAGTGGTGAAGAAAGCTAGCACTCGGTACTTGCCCGTCTTTAAAAAGATTTTGAAAGACCACGAAGAAGATTTTCTCATTGGCAACAAATTCAGTTGGGCAAATTGTTGGGCAATTGCTGGAAGCTATTTTAATGGTAGAAGAACAGGATGCTTCTGTTCTCTGCGATTTCCCTCCGCTAACGGCATTTAAAACACGGATCAGCAACATCCCCACAATTAAGAAGTTCCTGCAAGAAGTCAAAGGAAGCCACCCCCTGATAGCCGCTGTGTTGAAGGAGTCTGGAACATTCCACAGTTCTAATGGGAGCAGATCTCGTGATGGTGATACCGAATTTCAGGTTCTTGGTCTTGGTGATTTGAAGAATAAATCCGTGGACCACAGATCAGTGGTAAGACAGATTTATTTACAGAAAAGAATACAAAAAACACTAAAGCTCCTGGTAGAGAGAGAGAACTCAAGTGGGGAGAGAAATGCTCTCTCCGTTTCTCTCCTGGGGTTTCCCGTCTCGCCTTTAGGCTTTTAATCTCGGGGTATATATAGGTGTGTGGGTTCCTTGGCCAGGAAATGAATGAACACAGTCCCTTCCCGGGAAAAGGTGAATGAATGCATTAATGAATGAACACAGTCCCTTCCCCCAGGGCAAGGTGAATGAATGTATTAATGAATGGACAGAGGTCATTCATGGAATTGAGGCCTATGAAATTCACATGAAATTGACCTAGGCATAGGAAATGGGGCTTCCGTATTTAGTCCTAAGTGTAAAGTGAAGGAGACACCAAGGCACAGGTGTCTCCTTGGCAGTTGTCTGGCCTTTTTGGCTATTGGAGCCTCCGGTGGGGGTTGGAGGTCTCCCTCCTTGCCTATCATCCAGCCCGCTGATTCTTCAGCTGGCTGCTGCTGCACAGACACCTCCAAGGTGGAGATAGCCGGTCTGCCAGCTCCACTGAGCTAGCTGGGGCACCAAATGTCCTGCATCAATGGCAGCAGTAATCATCACAGCACCAGCACGTGGCACCTGTAGTGCATAACAGAGGCAAACTGTGTGTTCTAGGGACTAAGGGTCTGAAGGAGCAAAGCCATGCCGCCGTCCCTGGCAAACACTGATTAAACATAATAGGAAACCAGAAAAAAAGTTTAAATTAAAGCAATCATAAAGGAAAGGACATAAACTCTAAATGGAAAGGTGAAGCAAATATACCCTTATAAATATACTTAGATAGATAGATAGAGACATAGATATATAGATATAGATACGTGTATATACCACCCAGATCAAAAAAATACAACATTGCTAGCAGCAAACAACCCACAACCTAGTCCTCCCATTCATACTACGACACAATGGCCACCGTGCTGATGACCATGGAGGCCACTCTCTTATCCTCTGTCACTTATCATCTAAGGATGTATCCTTCAATGACAGAACTTAGTTTTGCCAACTTGGGGAATTTAAATGAACCTTGCAGTGTGCATTCATTTGCATATGGATTATTTTATTCAACATCCAGTCTTTGAGATTTGTCAGCGTGTGTACCCATAGTTCATATTATTTTCAGTTGCCCCGTGTTCAATACACAAATCACAACTTACCCATTTAGGACTCTTAGGAATAATGCTGTAACGCACATTTTTACGCTACATACAAACATTTCCGGTAGGTGCGTAAGGAAGAATAAAATTGCGATTCTTTGTGAATTGCCAGGTTCTGGGTGGGTGTGTATCTTACAAATTATCCTGTGCACACTTTCTCCGGTGGAGCGTGAGGCTTCCATTGTTTCACATCTTTGCCAACACTTGCTGTTGTCAGTATTTTCATTTTTCCTCCATTTGCTTCATGCTTTTATTTTAGATTATCCCGAGTGCCGATAAGACTCGCATTTAAGTCTGAAAAGATTGAGCACTTTTCAGAAGCTTTGCTGCTGGTCATTTTTGTCTACATCACTCTTTTTTAAATATATATGTCAGTGCCCACTTAAGCCTCTCGCCCTGTTGTACACTGTCCTGTCTTCTTTTGCATTTTTTGGAGTTCTTCACCTGTTCTGCATAAGCGTCACCCGACAGTTATGTGTGTGACATGTAGCTTCCCGTTAACCTTTGGATTTAGAATTCTCTGAGTGTTCTTTCCTGATATAAAAAAGGAAGTTCTTACTTATTTCAGTTCCTTTTTGTCTCCTACAATTATGTTTCTGTAGCAGAGAGCTTTGGCACACGTGTAGTCCCAGCTGCTTGGGATGCTGAGGTGGGAAGATCTTTTGACACTAGGAGTTCAAGACCCAATATAGTGAGACCTCGTCTCAAAGAAAATAAAATAGTTTTGATTTACGTCCTATATTTCCCTACTTTGAAATCATTGACATGCTAATTAGCATACTATACATATATATATATTTTAAAGACTTTAATTTTTGGATCTTTCTCATTTGTATTAAGAATCTGCCTCATTCCTAAGACTAAAAATATAAGTGTCATTATTTGAGGGTGGGAAAGTGACATACTTTTACGAGCAGAAATGCGATTCGGCCAGCCCTACAGAAGTGTATTTATACAGATGTGCTCTTTTTTACATTAAAGAAAACAAAACAATTGACCTGAAGCTGATTTGGGACTGTCATGTGAGGAAGAAGTTATTTTCCTTTTGTTTTCAATATGCTCATCCAGTTTTCCCAGAGCTGTTTATTAGAAAGTTCTTCCCCATTACTGTGAGTTGCTGCTTTTATCCGGTCAAATCCCTGCATGTGTGCTGTTTGTTCTCTCCCGAGTACCTGTCTGTCTTTGTCCGATTCCGTGGTGCCTTGGGGACAGTGTTTTCATAATTAGCCTTCCCATCTTGTCTGTCTGTCTTTGTCTGATTCCACGGTGTCTTGGGGCCAGTGTTTTCATAATTAGCCTTCCCATCTTGTCTGTCTGTCTTTGTCCGATTCCGTGGTGCCTTGGGGCCAGTGTTTTCATAATTAGCCTTCCCATCTTGTCTGTCTGTCTTTGTCCGATTCCGCGGTGTCTTGGGGACAGTGTTTTCGTAATTAGTCCTGGTGTCTGCATTAGCAAGCCTTCCCATCTTGTCGCTCAGCCTCATTTCAGTCTTGTGGATTTTCTGGTTTGTAGTCCAATATATCATCAGTTTCTCTCATGTTCCTCGTGAGGTTGAAAATAATTTATATGATGTAGTCACTGGACGCTGTATTCTGCATAGGCCTGTTTAATCAATTTAATTCATCTTGTCGCTCCATATTCTTCAATTGGTCTGTGATCATCTTTGCATAGACCAAGAATTCTTTGAATGTTATGATGGCTCTGTCTATATTTTTTTGTCCGTTTTATATTATAACTCATGCATGGTTACAAATTCCTGAATTAACCTCTGATAGTTCTAAAGCATTTCCATCTCCAATAATGTATTTAGCCTTAAAGTATACTTTGCTACTAATAAAGTTACATCAGCGTCTTTCTGTTAAGGTTCAAGTTTCATCACGTGTTCTCGTTGCTTCTAAGGCATCAGACAGTCGAAGCTAAATGCTTTCTCTAACCTGGCTCTTCCCCGGTCTCTCGGCTCCTACCACCTCCCCCCCATTCTCTGCCCTCCACCCTGGCCTCTCAAGGCTCCTGAAGTAGTTCAGAAGCTCTGACATCACACTGTTTGTGCCTAAGGTTCTGTCTGAGTGAAACCTTCTGTCCTCGCATGTCTGCACGGCTCTTTCTCTCACTTTCTCTGATGCTGTGCTTAAAAGTCCCCTTGAGACAAGCCCTTCCGTCCTTGCCCGGCTCTCCCGCCCTCAGGCCTGTGCTGGGATTCTCTCCACCTCACACAGCACTGTGGGGAAGGCTGTTCCCGTGAAGGCCTTATTCACCTGCTGTCACTGAAATGGAAGTTTCGTGGGGCAGGAACTTTGTTTCCATAGGGGAAGAAACTTGTTCCTTTTTGTTGTCATTAGTATTTTTTTCTTATTCTTTTTTGTTCCTGTAGCCACAGAACCTAGCTCTCTGGTGATTTTTGTGCAGATGAATGAGAGGGAGTCTAGCATTTTACTGTTCATAACAGAAACTAAACGGAAATCAGTCTTGGAAGATAGTAAAACTCAATTCTATTTTGGAAGGGGTTAAACTAAAACTCATCAGTGCATTAAATTTAATCGTATCTATTGTCTACTTTTTACAGAAACCAAGTATGTATTTCAAAAATATCATAAACATTTTGTCAAGAGAAAATACCTAAGTCTAAGTAGCTGAAATTGCTCATAGCATAAGCCCACCAAAAACTATTCTTGGGTGGGCTTTGTGTATTTGTTTTTTGTGCTAATATATTCATCTGATACACAGTTGTAAATTAATAATTGAATCCTATATGCCCGTGTATTATTTATATAGTGTCGTGCTTTCAGAAGGAAACACAAACAGGCTGCTATGCAGATATGCTAATAGGGTACTTTCCTCTTTATATTTCAAAAGTCTCAAGAAACAAAGTTTTCATGACCCTCTTTGGCACAATGGACTCTCAGATTTAACAACTCCTGTAATCAAAATTCTTCCAACTTTCTAACCAAAATCCTATTTGAAGTGCAGAGTTCACTAGGCAACAGTGATAGAATAAGCCTGTTACATCTGACTTTTGGTTAAGTTAAAGTTTGTGAAGGAATTCTAGCTAAACCACGTCATTACAGAGGTGAACTGAAGCCAAGGAACCCTGCTTCCCAGGGGAGCAAAGATGCCCTTCGTGTGAAGTCACCTTGAAAGGGGCAAAGCCATCAGGAAAAGGGATTTCCATGTGGTAAAGGGGTTTCCATCAGATGGAAGGGGTTTGGAAGGGTATTTGGTGATGGCAAGCTGGCTCTCTGGCTAACAGAGTGGACAACAAAGTGTGGACCAGCTTAGGAGTATGGGGTTTTCCAGAGTCCTGACAACCATACAGAATTTTCTAGAGAAGAGAGGAGAAGTATGTTGGGTGAGATAACTGACAGGTTTAGGAGATAGCTTTGAATACGAAGGTGAAACCAGGGAACCTCCCAGGACAGAGTGGCATGATGAAACCATGATGAGGGGGATGGCAGCAGTGTCACCTGTTAGGAGACTGACTGTGGGGAAAGCGAATATTCTTGCAAGCAACACGTTCTGATGTTATCCAGCCGAATGGTCTCCACGCCTGTAGATAGCACTGAAGAGCAAGAAGTGAAGAGACTCTCCCAAAGCACTGTTAACAGAGAACAGTCATTTGTGTCCCATTATTTGGGTGCAAATAAAACTAAGGTAACTAATTTGATTTATGTGGTGCTCTTTCATGTACTTGAATAATTTATATCTTTTAATTTATAAGAAAAATGAAACTTATTCCTTTATTATGCTCTTTTTGCCTCTAAGAAGTGATTTTTTGGTCTGAGGGAGGCTTTTTTGTTACTCATCGCTAGAATCTTTCCAACCCATGTACACAAAGTTCTAGGGCCTAGCACATCCCGGGGCACTAATAAAGTCCAGTCAAATAAGCATTGCTCATTTCATCCTTCTGGTCCCGAGGTGGCTTTGTTGTGCTGACTCATGCCTACTTTGATTCCACACTGACACACAATGACCCTTGGAAATTGTCCACTCCAGCACAATTGTTATTATGTTACTCCTATTAAAAAGCTAAATGTTGGTAGTGCCTATGGCTCAAAGAAGTAGGGCACCAGCCCCATATGCTGGAGGTGGCAGGTTCAAACCCAGCCCCACCCAAAAACTGTAAAAAATAAAATAAAATAAAAAGCAAAATATTTTTGAAAAGTTATGTTCAAAAGAAAAAAACCCTCTGCATTTATTAAATGATTCATTACTTTAAATTTAAAAATTCAACTAGAGATCTGATTAAAATATAGCTAGCTCAATTTGCATTCTTTCAGGATTCTCCATACTTCCTCCCAAAAAGGTTGCCTGCCATCCCACCAGCGTCTAAAAGTGTTCCCTTCTCCACATCTGTGCCAGCATCTGCAACTTTGAGACTTTGTGGTGTGGGCTTTTTTCACTGGGGTATGTCCTGTCTCAGGGTGGTTTTGCTTTGCATTTCTCTAATGATCAGGGACTATGGGAATTTTTTCAAATTTTTGTTAGCCGTCCACAGAAGAGAAAAACAAATCAATTTAAGGTAGAAGGCAAGGGAATGGGGGAGCGGGGAGAGGGGAGGCAGGTGGGGGATAGACGTTACAGTACATGGGACAGCTCTTGGGGGGAAGCACACAATTATAGGAGGGACTTTACCTAACAAATGCAAATGGTATATATAAGTAGTCCATAACCAGAAGTAATCTATATTATTGTACCAATAGATGTTACATTTTAATCACTTTATTGTGATATTTCCATTGGACTGTGGGAATACTAAAAATAACCTATTTGCAACAAACAGAAATTGATGGCCCTGATACAAAACACCTTCCTATTGCTTATCAAAACTGTCAAGGTCGTGAAAAACAAAGGTCTAAGGAACTGTCACAAAGCAGAGGTGGCTGAGGAGACAGAACAACTGAATTCAACCAGGTGTCAGTTACTGGCTCCTGAAACAGAACTGGACCGATGGAATTGAGTAGAATTTGTCATTTAATTTACAGTATTTCACTAATGTTAGTGTTTTAGTTTTAAAAAATGTTCCCTGGCTATACAGGTTGTTAATCTTAAAAGAAGATGCTTAAATATACAGGGATTCTACTCCATTTTTGTGACTGTTTATTAACTCCAAATTATTCCAAAATTTAAAAATAACGACTTAAGGACCTCAACTTGGTCAAAAATCTACTATATTAAGTCATTAAAAACCAGGCTCATTTGCATCTGTTAATGTTAATTTTAGGAAGAGAGTAAATTTGATGTGTTTTTTTTTTTATTTGTAGAAGCTCCATTGTTTAAAAATATTCAAACCACTGTGAAATTAGCAGAAACACATATTTGTATTCAATGAACTATTTAGACAATTTTGTCTATTGATATTATATATAGCATAATTCTCATAACTATGGGAATCATTAGAAACCTTTAAAAATACGTTAGTGCAAGCAATAATTTCTACAATATCCATTGCGGATATGGCCGTGCTTAACAGGGTAAGTTGCTAAGAACATTTTTTGCTTTGTATTAAGCTGCCCTGGGTTTAGGTAGCGACTCCTCATTATTCATTGTGCCATGAGAGCTTTATACACTTAAATTCTCTTCGCCACCTTAATAATGCTTTGATGTGGGCACTATTTTCCCCAAGCTCATTTAATGACAAAAGATAGTGAGTGCCATAGTCATCATGGATCCTCAAGTCCGTCAGGTTCCAAAGCTCTAATAATTTTCTACTATACTGAACTGTTTCCTCTTACATATTTGCATTTCCTAATTTGTACTTTTTAAAATATAAATACTTCTTTTAAGTTTAAGAAGCAGTATTCTACAACACTAGATAAATCCATATGTAATTGAATTAATTAAAATTAAACAAACCATATGTTGATATCTGATTCTAATCATTACTTTTTTAAACATTGCTTTATTCTGGTTGTGGGTATTAGTAATGGGCAAACAAATAAAAACTACAAATGTAAGGTACTAAACACAAGTGTGGAGGAAGAATACCAGGGCCTCTGAGGGAGGAATTTAGCTCTTAATTTCCAAGTGCATAGTCAGGAATCAGGAATTAGAGGAGGGGCATCTGATCCCAGGGATTGAAGAGGCACATTTCTGTGTGGAGGGGGTCAGGGTTGTTCTTTAGCTTTTCAAGGCTGTTAGATGGGATCTAAGACAGACAACAGCAAGAGTAAAGCCAAGGTGCCTTTGTGTTGCTATTCTGCTTTCATAATGAGAGATCATTCTTCCTTTTCCAGTTGCTTGAGATGTCCCATTAATTTGTGAATTTCCTCTCTTTCCATTCTCTTGAGGAAGGCTTACAATGTTATAAATTTCCCTCTTAGGATTGCCTTTGCAGTATCCCTGAGGTTCTGATAGTTTGTGTTTTCATTCTTGTTTTGCTCCCAAAATGTGTTCATTTCTTTCTTAATCTCATCAATGACCCAGATATCATTTAGCATAAGATCATTTAGTTTCTATGTCTTTGTGTGAGTTTGCAGATTCCTGTTGTTACTGAGAGGTCATTATTTGATTGCTCTAAGAGCATCTTTTGACATAAGAAATAGTGTTTTCTAAGGAGTCTTACACAGTGCAAACTTCAATGGAACTACATTTAATAGCCTACATTTGTAAAAACTGTAGTATGACAACTTTGCAATTTAAATGAAGAGGTAGAAGAGAAATGTACTGATCTAAGTTTCTGAGATTCTTAAGTTTCCATCTGTGAATTTCCTCAAGGCTGTAGAGACATTATCCTCCAGAAAAAAGGGAGGGAGGGAAGGAAAGAAAGGAAGGGAGGGAGGGAGGAAGGCCTGCTTTCAATTTTAAAAATAGTGGTCAATTTGCTACTTTAGACCTCTTTAATTACTAGAAAGAAAGACTTATTGGATCACCATGTCTTCAAACATATCTTTGTTGGGAGTATGTTTTTTATAATCAGGAGACAAGTGATCTAAAGGTTCTGACATTAGTTAGTTCTATAAAACAAGGGTGAGGTCCTGAAGCAATGTTTGGTGTTAGTATAATTAGTAATCCTGCTTTTTCCTATACAGAAACTTAAGACTGAGACAGATGTGTATTAAAATCCTGATATTGTCACTAATTTTACCTAAAAATGAAGATATTCCCTACTTCATCCATACCTCATTTTATTATGAGGATTAAATATGCTTAAGAATTCTGAATATATTGTGCAAAGAAATATTTAATAAACACTAGTTTCTAAAATAGTATAAGAGAGATGTACACATTATAAATACATATTGTCACTGTTTTTAGCAAACAATATATGAGTGTCTGTTAAAAACCCTAAATTTCACAAAATAAGTTTTAAAGGTGACATTGTTTTCAAAGACAGAAAATTTCACCTAAACTCGTTAAACCACCATTGCACAATCATGGGGAATAGAGAATTGCTGGTCACTAGGATGGTGAAAATACACATTTTATATGATGCGGTATCCAAAGTATTCAGTTATATTAAAAACCATTTTTCCCAGCATATTGAAAAATGTATAACGATTCCTTCACAAATAAAGTATTTTCAAAATTTGCTGTGACTTTGAGAGCGTGCTTATCACCCCCAAACAAGCTAATCTCTGTAAAATAAGAGCATTTATAAAAAATTATTTCCAGTGGGTTAATTGAATAGATAAACCTCTGATGCAGCAAACTAATATAAAAAGATGGATAATGGGATTTCTTTATTTGTTTTAAGATTTTCAGGCGATGCTGGTTGGTTTTCAAGAAGGCTTCTAGCAAAGGACCCAGAAGGTTAGAAAAATTTCCGGATGAAAAGGCAGCTTATTTCAGAAATTTTCATAAGGTGAGTCACAGTCCCAGGAGTCCCTGGGGAAAAACTGGCCCCCTGACAACTTGTGAAGACGTTTCTTTGATACATGAACTCTGTACAGGTAAAAATTCATGGATGGCATAAAATTCCCCTGTTCTGCTAAAATGCAAAAGTTATTTCTCTCCTTTATTTTAATCACCTGTTATAAATGCCGCTGGTACCTCTGCAAAATGAAGCACTCATTTTTATGGCTACTTTGTGAAATGAGATGACTCGTAAGGCAACCGGATCGTTCTTCAAGGTGCTGAGTAGGCACTTCCCCTCTGCTCAGGTTAATTGTGCATCTGTTACTGTGATTTAAGCTCTAGGCAATATTTAGGAGATAAAATTTTGAGGCTGGCTTCAGCAGTGCTAATCATGTTAATGTCTATGGCATTTGTTGTTAGCTACTTAACAAGCAAATGATCATCAGGCACGCTGATGTGTAGAGACAGGACAGAAATACTAGGAATGAAATATCAATTTCCTTAGAATTAAAAGAGTATATTAAACATAGCCCCAATGCTGAATGTGCTGCTGAAAGTCATCTCTGCTGGCAATATCAGAACACAGATATTTTGTAGTCATACAAAACTCACTCACAACTCTGGAGTATAGAACAGCATTGCCTGTTGGTAGAATGCCTGAATAAGCTCAGTAAAGATTCTAACTTCTCATTGGAATTAGAGTAATGCAGTAAGTTGCCTTGGATAATAGAATGAATTTATGGAGTTTTATGTTATGGGATATACTGTCCTAATTTCTCCCTTTATTAAAAATAAATGATTTGACAGTTGTGTACTAGCTAATTCTATTACACAAATAATCAGTAATTATTTATATTATATACGAACCTGGAACAGAGAGCATAAAGTGGGAGCTAAACAATGGGCACTTGTGACCTTAACCTTGTGTGAAGGGCATTGGTAACTAAGAATGGGGATGAGGGTAAAAACTTACCTATTGGTACGATGTACAGATTCCAGTGATGCAGACGCTAAAAGCCCTGATTTCAGGCTTATGCAAGTCATTCATGTAACAGGAGTACTCATGCCCTTAGTATTTCGAAATAAAAATTATGAAAGAGGGACTGTCTCTACAGTCCCCTCTGAGCTATTCTCTATGTTAATATATATTTTCTGCTGGAGAATGCAAGTCCCGTTTTCTGCTCAGTCACTTTCTAGCTCATGGGTGTTTGATTTTGTGATGCATAAATGAATTTTTAAATGGCTGTATTATGTATTTCTAAAGAGTATTTGAGTGATAGTGTCATAAAATAGGTAGCATGATGCTTCCTATTCCAACAACAGCCAAAATTATTTGAATTCTGAAGTCTTACTGGTATTTATGTGTTATGATTATGATTTTGGCAATGACATTAAACCTAACTTAATGAGGAATTGCTGGGTTGTAAAAGGTGAGTATGTGAAGTTTAGTTTGTGAGGACAATTTTGATGGATGTGCCATGTGTTCTGTGGATCCCTGGTCACAGCCCTTGCTGTCAATGGCACACGCGAGCTGGTGCTCCCGGGTTTAGTTTTACTGATGCCCATAACAGGTGCAATCCCCAAGAAGAGACGTTATCTGATTTTTGAACCCAACTGTCTTTTATCTTAAAAAAGGGCACATTCTAGTATTCTAACCACCTCTAAGAATTGGTAATTTGGGTGCAGACAGATAGGGGTATGTGTTCTGTGCTGGCATTCTGTTTCTGCTTGAGGAAACAAAGTGAGATCCAGCTGTTGCCCTGGAAGAGTTTGCATTGTCATGAAAAAGACATAGATACTCAGATAACTTCAAGGCAATACACAAGTACAGCTGGGGAGGTATACATAAATGTTATCAAAAGAATATTTTTCATTTTGCCTAATTTGAGTGTCTTTATTAAAACTTCTAATAAATATGATATTTGACTGGTGGAACTAGCACTGGTGATTGATATGTTGGAAAAAGTCATCTCTAAAAGGCATCTGAGAGCTTGTTTCCCTTTATTTTATATGCTGTTAACTTTGCCTACCTGGCCCACTCCTTACCTCATAGTGACAATCACAGGCACTCCATGGCCAGCTCAGAGCTAAAGAAAATGCTAACTCCCATTTATCACGGAGACTGACTCCTTGAAGGTCATTTGCCTTGTACTGGGAACAGGACATTCCAAAGGCCAATGTCATTCCCTGAGTTAGTCTGTGAATTTTCAGACTGTGAGCTGTCAGCCTCGTCTGGAACTCCAACTCACTGATACTCATCACACTCACGATTACTGGGCATTTACTAGATGTGCAGCTCTGTTCTATGCACTAAACAGACAATATTGAAAGAGAAAGGAGGTGTGTTAGTCTGTCACTATCACACCTTCTTAATAACATCAGTAATAGCTAGTCTATCATTAGTCTGTCACTATCACACCTTCTTAATAACATCAAACAGTGTTAACCATGCAATGGTAATTGTTTTTATGTTGAAAGGGGATGATATACCTACTACAGAATGAATGGAGAATTGCTACAGATAGAAGTAGGCTGAGACCCAACTATAGAAAACAAGAGTTATGAGTCATCCCTTAACAGATTCAAAGATGTACAGGAAGATCATTCCAAGAAAAAAGTAAAATTTAAATAAAAACTATGACCAAAAAAATGAAAGTGGAAACAATTGGACGAGCTCAAGGATCTAAAAGAAGGCTGTTATGGCAGGTGTGTGGGAAGAGAAGAGGAGAGAAAGACTGAAATAAAGTCTATAGGAGGTGGGAGTCTCTGAAAGGGTTTTAAGCAGGGAGCCTGGCTAACATCTTAAAATAGCACATTGGGTTTCTATTTTCAGCACGCAGCAATGATCTCCTAACAATACACTTCTCCCACAAATAACACCTAAAAACTCTGGGCTAAATACAAATGCAAACAAGTAGGTAGGTACCGGAACAGAAGCAAGAAAAGTAACAGTTTGTGGAGGAGAGTCTGATCTTAAACTGGGGCCCAGCAGCGTGACTTCCTCTCCCAGGGGACAGCCGCGCTCACCCCAGCAGTAATAATGGATGACTAAACTATATAGAAAATCTGGACATTTTTCAGACATCAGAGGAAAGGGCACTGAGGTAACTAACAAAGGCTTCCTGAGAGTAAAGAAGAAACCCTAACAAAAGAAAAAGCTGGAGAAAGGGAGCCCTCCAACCTGCACATAGACTCAGTAAAGACCATGGCTGACCTCTGAACCAGCCATGAAAGGGGAAAGTGAAACCAAGTCACAAGTAAGACGTCAGCACCTTCCCTGACGTCTGAGCCCCAAACCCACGACAGGTATAGCAGACAGCAGTTCAGCCTTAGCAAGGAGATTACTTGCTAACAAACAAACAAACAAACAAACACCCTTGAGATAAATGTAACAGAATCAAGAGTCTACGCACAACAATCACAATGACCAACATAAAATCCAAATTTTCTCAGGGCAGGAAAAACATCATGAAAAAGCTAACCAAAAAGGAAAATAAAATCAACTGACATTGAACCTGGTATAACACAGATTCTGAATAATTAGACAAACACTTTAAACAACTCTTATGCCTATGTTTGATAAGGTAAGTGAAATAATGACCATGTGTAATTTTAAAAAGTACTCTCAACAAAGAAAGGGAAATTATAATTATAATCCCAAAAGGACATTTTAGACAAATAAGACATTCAAAAGTAAAATGTCACTGGGTAAGATTAATAGCAAGAAAAAAAATAGAGGGAATAGTGAACTTGAAGGTAAAACAACAAAAGTATTGTAATATGAAATAGAGAGAATTTTTTTAAAGACTGAGAAAAATCACAATAAAAAAAGAGAGAGCTTTGGAGCTTGAGGGACAATTTCAAAGTTTCTTTTCTTTTTTTTTAAACAAGTGAACAGTTTATTAAGAATTAAACAAAGTTATGATGTGATACAGTACAAGCAAGACACTCAAGATAGGTATAATAATAGTACTACTCACACAAAAACTTAAATTTCACCTCAAAAAAAAAATCACAAGACAAGAAAGAAAGCAATTTCACTGTTATAAAATAAGATATTCCATGCAAAGTATTAACTCTGCCCCACCCCAAAGCCCAATCTCCCAACAAACAAAAAACTGTCTGGGAATACTGCTATGCTAACATATTAACCACAGTATAATCATTCACAGAAAAACAGTAATTAAGCAATGAATTAAATTAAATAACAAAGTTTAACTATCATAAACTCATAGACCACAATGATTTTATAAAACAAGCAATTCCAGAAATCTTATAAACAATAAAAAAAGAAGAAATATTCCAATGTCATTCTACTTGATCTGGATACACCTGATATTGAAATTGGAGAAAATATATTGTTATAAAGGAAAATTACAAACATGTTTCGCTTATAGATGAGGATGCAATATCCTAAACAACATATTAACAAGTTGAATTGCAAAATTAATATATAAGTAATGTACTTTGGTCAAAATTGAATCCAATTTATATGAAAGTCACTATTTTCTTTTCTTTTTTGGGGGGGGGGTTCTTTCTGATATATGGATAGTTTAACCACTGCAGAATGAAAGAGAATGAGGCAAAAAAAATTTGAAAAAAATTAAAATATTTGAAATATTGAATATATTAAAATATTTCAAATACTATATTTTTAAATATTAATGCCTGAAAAAATCCAAATTTGATGAAAGACATCAATTTACAGAGTTAATAAGTTCAGTACAGTTCAAACAGAATATTTTGAAAAAGAACCATACCTAGTCACTTAAAGATACTGTCACCTTGCTTATTCCGTGTTCCAAATACCCCTTTTTGCAGCCTTGACCATAGCTGCACTTTATGGTTGCGCTACCTCTTTCTAGCTGGGCAGACTTGGAGGCCTCCTTTTCACAGAGCAAACATCAGTTAAGTCCTTGGAAGTTCCCTGGACATGTCACCTGTTTCTTCTTAGAAGCCTATCTGGTCAATTCACCCCTCTCATTAGCCCATATCCCTCCCTAACAGCAGCTGATTATGTACAGGGAAAATGAAAGAGGAAAGAGTCAAATTTCCTGTGCTTTCAAGACAAGGTGATAGATGAACGTTGATGCTGTCCATGGATACAGGAAACACATGAGAAGGAATAGTTTTAGTGGTGAAGAAAAAGGTCATTCTTGACGTGATATAAGATAATCTGTGGTATACTTAGGTAGATACTTTCATTAAGCTATTCAAAATGCAGCAGATTGTAGTGAAATTGCTCAGGAAATATATTGAACAGAATTTTTATTTTATATATATATATATATATATATATATATATATGTTTGTGAGGTTTCCACTGTTTGCCTTCACAGAATTAAAAAGGCTTAAAAATTAATAACAATGTTAAAGGTAAGGACTAGAAACAAAAACCTCATAAAGAATGAGCAAAGATAAATACATTCAGAAAAGAAATAGACAATTACTACATCGAAATATTAAGCAATAATAATAATAATGATGCAAAGAAAGTAAGATTCACATTGTCAGATAAGAGTATGTGTATTATAGAATGCTTTGACTATTTGAATGATTTGAACAGAATTGCTAAAAGAAGGGGTATAGCAAAGGCTCTCTTTAAAGGCAGATCATGCAAAATTTAACTTTGTAATAAAATGACATGGACTTTGATACCAGCTTTACCAATGATATTTTACAGGTTTTTCAGTTGATTTATTTATTATTCAATGTATTGAGAGTTACAGATCAAAAGAGTTGACTTTATTGAAAGAATAGCTAATTTAAGCAATGATAGAAAATTGGGGAAAGCACCATTTAAACAAGTAACTGCTTGTAGAATTTATGTACTATAAATATACACGTAATAAAAGATGCATTAATTCTAAAGAGAGAATGTATTTATTTTACCAAAAAAAATTATTTAAAATGTTGACATTTGCAAAAGAGAAGACGATGAGGGAATATCAGAGGCTTCATGGGAGGATTTTTTCCCTGAAGTTTCGCCTCCTGGGAGAGGGCAGGTGGCTCTGGTGGCTCTGGTGTCTCTGGTGAGGGAAGCAGGAGTATTACTTCATCCAAGGCCTGGACAACCTGCCATCAAGGCAAATAATAATAATAATAATGATAAAATCACAAACGTTCTTAACATCTTATCCCAAATGCCCTCTTGCTCTTATAAAATTAAGGACTGATTCATCAAGGTTTATTGCATTTCTAGAATCATGTAGCCTTCATGTTTTTTCAGAAGTGAATATTAGCAAAGCTGTAAATATTTTATAGTTGCCTCTGATAGTCAAGTAAATAAAGGACAGTCCTTTTATGAGAAAGGCCAGCATGTCTGAAACTTTTGTTTTCTCTTAGGCAATTAATGGCCAGTGCAAATATTGCATTTCTAGAATTGGAGGGGAAAAAATCCTTCATTTTTAAGATGGTTTTAAGAAACAGACTAATAAGGAGTTCTCAAACTCTTCTCTTTGTGAATAGTTAAATATTTATCCTGGGCCAGGTGCGGTGGCTCACACCTGTAATCCTAGCACTCTGGGAGGCCTAGGCAGGTGAATTGCCCTGAGCTCACAGGTTCAAGACCAGCCTGAGCAAGAGTGAGTCCCCGCATCTCTAAAAATAGCCCAGTCTTATGGCGGGCATCTGTAGTCCCAGCTACTTAGGAGACTGAGGCAAGAAAACCACTCAAGCCCAAGAGTTGGAGGTTGCTGTAAACTATGACTCCACAGCACTCTTCAGAGGATGACAAAGTTAAGACTCTGTTTCAAAAATAAATAACTGGGGAGGGATGGGGAAAGGAAGAGCAGAGAGAGGGAAGGAGTGAGGGGGGTGGGGTCTTGGTGTGTGCCAAAACTTTTGGGGGCAAAACATGATTGTAAGAGGGACTTTACCTACAAATGCAATCAGTGTAACCTGGTTTCTTGTACCCTCAATGAATCCCCAACAATAAAAAATAAATAAATAAATAACTCTATAGCTGTTGTTAATGAGTTATTTTGACATGTCCTAAAATTGACTATAATGATCAGTAATAACAAATTAAAATAATGAATTCAAAAATAAGCTAAGAACACAACTTATTTCTTTACCAACTTTAACTTACCCTTATGTCCTATCTGGAACACACATATTGTAAGCTTAATGAGTATTAATGGTCTCATTTAGACATTTGATATGTTTACTGTGAGAGAGATCTTGGTGCATAAATAAATTTTTATATAAAATTACTATAAAATGGTATATACCTTTTTTTTTACTTCTCAGTAGAAAGAAATTTGAAATTCAAATCACTAGCTGCTGAAGGAAGTTATTAAAAATGCATTAGAGTTGAACATGTAGCTGTATATAATTGTCATAACAGATATTCAAAACAAATTTATCCTCCATGAAAACTGAACTAGAGCAATTTACATATAATCAGCTAATACATTGTCCTTAATTTTCTAAAAAAGATGAAAAATAAGCAGTTCATAGAAATTTTCATAAAACAAATATGAGTTCTGGCTACAAGAGAGGAAAATATAAATTAAAAACCCTTAGAAGGATGAATGAAAACAGAATGATGGGAAGTTTAGGAATGAAAATACTTCATACCAGAAAAGTTATGCCTGTGTTGGGTCCAGTCTCAATTCTAAATTCCCTGTCACTCAACACTGAAGACATCGTTTCATTCTATCTGTTTGGCATTGGCAGTATTTATTTTTATGTAAAGCAATGATCTGAGTGAGTTGGGGGAAATATAACGGTATTCTTGTGAAAAAAAAGTCACCTATAAATATAGCACACCCTTAAAACTAGATGCGAAATCACTGGTAAATGTAGGAACAGCACATGTGAACCATGTAGGAACAACACATGTGAACCATGTCTATTCTGGGATGAACGCAGGTTTTATGTGATGTGGAATGTATTGAAAGGCTTTTAAGTCTTCAAATACCTTTTGGACATTCCCAAAGTGAACACAATTTATTTGGAATAAGGTATTTTATCCATTTGTTCATTTATTTGTTGATATGTTTATCCATCTGCAATCTCTTATCTTGAAGAGGTCTCAGTTTCTTGAACAATAATCACCTGTGAGTGTAACTGTGTTTCCTAGGACCGTCACTCCTTAATCCATGATCATTTACTCATACCGAATATTTTACTCATATCATCACATTATATCATTCGGTATGAAGACTGAAACGAATGGATATGAAAAGTTGGTTTTTACATTGGATGGAAAGAAGGGAGAAAAGCCCAACACATGACATCTCCCCTGTACAGAGTGACTTTGTTGGGGACAGGCCGGTTATGAGTGGGCAGTTCTGAAGCCAGAGATTAACAAGAGAGGCTAGGGGTTAAGACTTCTGGGTGGAGGAGATAGGCTAAGTTGTGATCTCAAAATCATAGGGAACTTTTAGGCCTGATCTTTATCTTTGTAATGTTTGTATTAAGGTCAATTAAAAGTTTTAAAAATCTTAGCTACTGCCAGGAAGAGCCGTTCTGTATGGCTTAAAGCTGCCTAGGAAAACAGATAACTCAGTAATTAGGATTTTTCTTTGACCCATTTCTCCAGAGCAGATATGATTCAGACTTTTAGAAAAATATCTGTAGAATGGATCTGGGGTTGACTCCCATGGCAGTGGGATTTATGTTAGGAAAATGACAGTCTTTGTGCCACTTTTTGTATCTGTCCATTGTTTTTCTTTTGTAAGGCAATTGTCCATTCTGGTTCTAGAGCGGAACAAAATGTAGTATAATTTAAACAGCACACCTTTACTTTTCTATCTGTAAAATGCAAGAAATGGTGTGATAGCTTACAAAGTAAGAAGATAATTGCATATAAAATAACGTAAAGCAGTTATTGTTGCCAAAGTCATTTCTGCCTCAGATTATGCATCTTTGAAACCCAGGAATAATTGGGAACGGTGGCTCATGCCTATAATCCTAGCATTCTGGGAGGCTGAAGTGGGAGGACTGCATGAGGCCCGGAGTTGCAGACCAGCCTGAAACACCCGTCTCTACAAAAAAATAGAAAAATTATCTGGGCATGGCGGCATGTGCCCGTAGTCCCAGCTACTCACGAGGCTGAAGTCGTAGGATCACTTGAGCACAGGAGTTTGAGGTTGAAATGAGCTATGATGAGGCTATTACATTCCAGCTTGCATAGCAGAGTGAAAACATACAGGAAAAGAATGAAAAAAGAGAAAAGAAATCAAATGATAATGTATACCAAAATTAGAAAAAAATTGAGAGAACTTTGAATGACATCAAACAAGTCATTTTACTTGGCAAATGAGATAGTTTGAAGGAATATTCAGTGCCATAACTCTGTTACATTATTTTTCTGTCACTTCTGAGGCATTTTTGCATGATTTCAAAGATCCCAGATGCAATGCCTTTATTATTGCAGAAGATCATCAGTGCATTTTGGGTTTTTAAAAATCTCTTTATTGTTCATCAACAAAATTTGCTTAATTGTAACATATCTGATAGATGCAACAGGAGAAATTCTTACCACATAATGTTTACTGAGAATAAATTATCCTCTACTATTAGGAAAAGTTCTGCATTATACCCAGGTGATGAATGCCTATTCACTTAGACTTATGATTTGAAATATATTGCAGTGAGAATTTATTCTTGAATAATACTGTTTTTCACTACCTAGCATCTTAGAAACAAATAATGATGATGCTTTATATTTACTTCAATCTGTGTAGTATTTTAATGTTTTGAAAGTGTTTAAAGCTAACACTTCTGTAAAACACAACAGTGCGATTTTAATTGGCCATTGAACAATCCTAATTGGAGCAAAACCAACCCCTGAACTGATTTTATTGATTAGAGAGCAGATCCTTAATTTAGGGAACTTTAGCTTTTGAGACTCAGTAAAATTACTTGTCTTGATGGCACCTGTTTCATTTTTCTTTTCTTTTTTCTTTTTTTTTTTTGGAGACAGAATCTCACTATGTTACCATTTTGAGTACTGTAGTGTCACAGCTCACAGCAACCTCCAGCTCTTGGCCTTAGGAGATTCTCTTGCCTCAGCCTCCCAAGCAGCTGGGACTACAGGTGCCCACCACAATGCTTGGTTATTTTTTGTTGCAGTTTGGCCAGGACCGGGTGCGAACCCATCACCCTTGGTATATGGGGCGGGCACCATACTGTTCCATTTTTCTACTTAGAATTATTGTCACAGGCATCACCCAACTGTTTTATTTTTCTACTTAGAATTATTGTCACAAATAGTTTGACCTCCTGAAGAAATGGTTGAATTCCTACCGTAAATAATTGAGGGCAACAAGGTGATTTTTCCCCAATTTATCAGGAGACTCAGGGATAGAGAGAAATACAGTTGTTTCTCTCTAGTTATTTTTTTCTATTTCTTCGAGTCAAATCAATCATATTTTGATATCAAGTACACTATAAAATCAAAATTTAACTTGATTTTCAGTATCCTGGAATTATTCTCTAATCCTTTTTATTCTTTCCTAAAAGGTTTGTCTAACATACTGGAAATTATCCTCCTATGAGATATTCTTCTAGGCTTGTGGCTACCATGATGATTTCCTAATCCTAAGACAGGTTCACTTCCCTGAAGGTGAGCACAGGAAGTCAGTTTTCCTGCTTTTTATTCCATTTCCATCTTTAAGCAAACGGATCTGGTCAATCTCATCCTCCTCCTCAGGAGTTGACTCTTTTGTACACTTTAAACATCAACAATTACTGGGGTATGATTTTAGTTTTCCGTTGCCACATAATAAATTACTACAAATTCAAGGCTCAAAAAATGCCCCTTGAGGAGCTGACAGGTCAAAAGCCTGGCTCAGCAGAGTTGCACAGGGCTGGAGTCCGGTGTCAGGTGGACTGAGCTCTGATCTAGTAGCTCCAGAGAAAAACCTGCTCCCAAGCCCCTTCTGTTGTTGGCAAAAATTAGTTCCTTGCACCTTGCGGAACTCTAGGAGTGAGTTCTGTTTTCCTACCCGCTTTCACCAAGAAGCTGCACAGTCCATAATTCTTCCTCCATCCAAGCCAGCAGGACAGACCAGATCCTTCCCATGCCTTGAGCCTCTGACTTCGTCCAACAGCTGAGGAAAGCACTTGTTGGTTTAGAAGGCTCCCATGTGAAGCCAGGAATGCCTGGGGAATTTCTCTTTTTCTATAGTTTTTTTCTTGTTCTTTCTCATTTTATTACTTTAGTAATTGACACATAAGAATTGTCCATATTCATGGGGTACAGTGAGAAGCTTTGAAACATGTGTGCAATGTGTAATGACCAAATCAGGGTAATTAGCATATCCATCGCGGAAACATTTATCATTTCTTTGCATTGGGAACATTTGAAATCCACTCTTCTGGATATTTGAAAATAGCCAATAAATTGTTGCTATTACAGTTACCATGTTATGCTACCGGGCACTAGAAATTATTCTTCCTATCAAGCTCTTGCTTTCCTGTACCCTTCCCATCCACTAATAACCACAATTCTCCTTCCTAGTTCTATGAGTCCTGTGTTTTTAGCTTCCACATATGGGCGAGAACATGTGACATGTTTCTCTTTGTGCCTGACTTATTTCATGTAATATAACCTCCTCCAAGCTCATCCATGTTGCTGAGAAGGTTTATGTTCTTTTTTAAAGCTGAGTCCCTTGGTGGAGGTAGACCACGTTTTTTGTATCCATTAATCTCTTGATGGATAAGGCAATCTCTTTCTCAAAACAGACATAACCTAACAGAGGGACTGTTCAGCTCAAAGCAGGGAATCTTGCAGGACATTTCGGAATTTCACCTGCTGCCAGTGCTCCCTTGACATTCTTGCAGGGCCCTGTGGTTCGTAATGGTCGCTGAAGCTCAGTGCTTACATGTGCCCAGTCCTGTGACAGTGCTTTCTCTAACTGGCGATGGAAAGGTATTAGTCACAGTTAGTACAGCTTCACACACACTGAGCTTGCTTACATTTTTTTAGGCTATTTGTTGAAGAAAGTATGAATATTGTTTTTAAGTTCTGCATTTTGAGCTAATTCTAGTGGGCTATCATTAAAATTTTAGCTTCAGCTTTTGTGTGGGAAGGAATGGTTTAGGTTATACACGTACAGATATCATATGTGACATGAAATATTATGCAACTTTGGCATCAATCATGGAACTAATTCAATTAGCTGTGAACTCAGTGGCCAGTTGTAACACATTTCTTTCTTTCCTATCTCCATGGTAGATACTAAAAATGCTAGATAGTCACTTTTTTATACTTCCTACAAAGAGGGAGAAACATTTCTGCAAATAAGATATAAACTGAAGTCTGTTCACAGCTGTTAACAGGGTTTTATATTTTCTAATATGATCAGTAATTCCCCTTATTCGTTTTTCCTAAATTGAAGGTGTGATGGCTGGAAGAGCAGCAGTCACTCTGTAACCATGAGGGGATGCACTAGTAAGAAATGCAGAGAAGACAAACATAGGGGCCTGAGATGCTACTGAACCAATGCCAATAAGTGCCTACCTCAAAATTCTCATGTGAAAGAAAATAAGGTCCTGTTTGTTTGAGTCAGCCCTTAGAAAAGTATTTTCTATAAAGAGCTAGATATTGGGTGGTGTCTGTGGCTCAAAGGAGTAGGGCGCCAGCCCCATATGCTGGAGGTAGCAGGTTCAAACCCAACCCCAACTGAAAACTGCAAAAAAAATAAATAAATAAAACAAACAAAAAAAGAGCTAGATATTAAACAAAAAATTATTTCTGCCTTTGTTGTGCATGAAACAGCCACAGACTGTATGTAAAGAATTTTTTTCAGAAAGTAATGAAAGTATTTACGAAAACATGTGGTAAACCAAATTTGGTCCTTTTGACCATTGTTGGCCCCAGCTCCAAATTTCAATAACTGATAATTGAATTTTCTATTATTTGAAGCTAATTACATTTCTAACTGAATCCTTAAGAGTGTAAATAACCCTCTTTTAGTAGGTTTAATTTAGTTTAATTTTTGTTAATTATTTATCATTATGCCTAGAAGCTGATGGTAAACATTAGCTAAATGTGATTGGCAGTTAACTGGTAGATTCCCCCCTAGAATTCGTCTCACAAGCTTAGCAAAGTAATTGTAGTCTCTTTTGCTTTTTTGTCCTCTTTGGAATTAATGTATATTAATGACCATACTAATTCTCTTTTCCACTCTGAGTCCTTTACTACAGGAACATGATTGTGCCTATTAATTATGTTAAGAGGTTTCATAAGCCAGACCATAGACCACTCAGGTAAAGACTAATTCAGAGCGTTCTTCAGTGTAGTAGGCGTGTAATTGTTAATAATGGCTTACCTGCTAGGATTTCACACAGACTCCAACAGACTTTTCTTTAGGAATTGAATCCCCTTTCTCCCTCTCCCTTTCTTTTCCCTCCTCTTCCATTTTCCGGTGTGGTAGAACTCAACTGCAAAGGTTGAATTCATCATCATATTATTATTATTTTTCCTTATTTTTTTATTATATCATGGTTGTACATAAATGTAATCATGGGGTATAATGTGTTGCTTTTATACACAATCTGAAATATTTTCATCAAACTGGTTGATATCTGGAAAATACTTAGAAACCTAAAAATAGAACTGCCATTCACTCTTATAATTCCTCCTGTAGGTATATATCCAGAAGACCAAAAATCACATTAAAACAAAGATAATCTGTATCAGAACATTTATTGCAGCCCAATTCATAATAGCTAAGTCATGAAAAAAAGCCCAAGTGCCCATCGACCCATGAATGGATTAATAAATTGTGGTATATGTACACCAGGGCATCCAATTTAAAGCTTAATAAAATCATTATATCCATCTTACTTACCCTAACCGTTCTAAAATTTGCAGCATCATCC